>JAPKLX010000037.1:199092-239634 GCA_026898415.1 Leonotis leonurus | reverse complement strand
TAAATTCCTTCAGTGGCCAAGGCTTCAGTTGCCTAAATTCCTTCAGTGGCCAAGGCTTCAGTAATAGGATACTTTGAATCTTCAGTGGTGATGTCCTTCAGTGTACCTGAAAAATAGAACTCCCTAACATATGAGTTCTTAGACAAAACACTAAGATTCAGTTTTGGTCTTAATACATCTTTCAGGGGAGGTTTTGGGATCTGAATCAAAACATAAATATTTCCCAACAACTAACAATATGGCTCTTGTCGATATAAAGTACTCTCTTGAGTTGGGAAAATTAAATAAGAAAAACTAAAAACTAAAAGACTATAAGATTTGATTTGCTCTTTATATCATTATAGAATATTCTTAGACAAGGCAAGATTGATTGAACTCAGATAGAGAACTTGAAATTTGTGAAATTGTTATGTTTTTAATTATGTGTTTGATAATAGTAATTCACAGAAGTTGTAATACATGTTTGTTAGGCTATATTGAAATCAAGATAAGGCTACAAAAGTACAACTTTAGCCCTACTTCTCATCCACACTTGTAATAGCATCCCCCGAGGTGGGGCTGCGGAGCCTCCAGGCAGGGAATGGCGGGCAGGGCCTCCGGAGGCCGAGGAGAGAGTCCCCCGCTGTGGAGGACGGCCTCCAGAAATGAGGCTTTGGGTTGAGATGCAGCTTCTTGCCTCTGGAGGCTGCCCTTCTTTTGCTGCTGCTGGGTATGAGATTTCGGAGCCTCTCCTTTTTTATTTTTATTTTTCCTTTTTTTTAAAATTTATTTTAATAGATAAATTTATCTATAAATACCCTATTTCAATCTCACATTTTCACACATCTTCATTTTTTATTAATGTATTTAAATTAAAAATATTAAAATTAAAATTAAAACTAAATATTAATTACATATTTATTAATTTAAATTTATAATTTAAATTAATAAATTTAATTCATAACAAATATCCAAAATAAAAATATACATAAATCATAAAAATACAAATAAAAGAGAGAGCCTCATGTTGAGAGCCTCTCACTGCTACCAACCAACACGACCTCTCTAAAATTCGTGGACTCTATACAAAAAAATTCCATTTAATTACGAAACCGCCACCGGGCCCCAATTTTGAGAATCCCTAATTGGGGATGCTCTAATACTTGTGTCTGTTAGGCTATAAAACTAGTTGTCTTTTTTATATTTATTCATAGATAGATAGAGTATCAACCAATAAAAAAAAATCATTATATTATGTTGAAACATATAAAGTATTGCAAACAAGCCCTTCCCTTAGATTATTTTCTCAACAAATACAGATAAGGAAAAGATTAAACAAAAAAATTCACATATAAAAGTTATGGTGCTACAACTAATCCATAAATCGTTAAAATTTTCATAACAATTAAATTAAGTAATAGAATACCTTGTACTTTTCCCTATGTCTCGGGTTGTCTTGCGATACCCTCTACGGCTTGACCCGCAGTAGTCACTTGACCAACTTCAAGTCCAATAGAAGCAAACCCTACAATCAATCCTAATTTTTAATACGATGTGATAACACGATCCAAAATTAATAGGTTTAGGTTAATTTTTATTATATTCGGGTCCTTATCCGGTTGACCCAATAAGAACTTGAAATTTTCGAGTTGGGTTCGAATTATCTGAAATATATAATTATATTATTTAACATTATCATTGATAGTGTATTTTAGCTTAATTATGATTCACTTCTCAGTCTTTATATCTCATGTTTGACATTTTTAACATCCATTCATGTCGTTTGATATATTATGGAGCAACACCTTCTATGTTTAAAAATTGTATAATATGATTTATTATTTTCTTTTCGCATGATTTATCGAACTGTAAATATAGGGTCATTATCAAGTCATTATCAGGTCGAGTCATTACCGTATTGGGTCAATCCAAATAAAAAGTGTGATAGTTTGAGTTTGGGTCTAAACCATTCATGTTTGGTTTAAATGTAGATTTACTATATTCTCAATATGTCGAGTTTAAGGTTTGAACTTAACAAATTGACCCGATAAACAAATTCTAAATAATAAGACAAAAAGAGTATTGGGCAGCAATTCCATTTTTATTGTGAATCGAACAGCTCATATATGTAGCCTATCAAATAGTTAGATAAGGACATAAACTATTGCTATCTAGCACTTTTTTGTTATCTACCCTTAAACATTTTGTGATTTGAAGAAATGTTGAAGTGGATTGGGACAAGTGGCACATGCATCATCAAACACCTACAACCACAAGTAGGGCCACCACTTAAAATGTAGTAAGATGAAATGATCATTCACTCAAAAGGTACCAAGTCAACTTCAATTCTATCTTTTCTTTTTATAATTTCAACTCAAACTTTTGCTATGGTGAAAAAAAGTATGGTAAAAGATTCCCACTTTCAATGACATGTTTAATCATTAGCATTAAATGGTTAAAATGTTCAAAGTTCGTGATGTGATGATCAGCTAATTAGATCAATCCAAGTTGAGATTCTTGATAATTAAAACAAACATTATGTGTTAGATCTTAGACAAGAAACCTAAAAGACGTTTTATATATATATAAAGAACATGATGCTTGTATGATATTTTTTATACATAAATAATATTTGGGTTATTGAGAAAAATTACCTATTTTTATAAAATAAAATAAAAAAATTATTTAAAAATAGAAATTAAAGTATTCATATTGCATAATATGAGGAATTTTCTTGGGTGCTTTTAATTTACACAATCTTTCAAAGTATATTGATTTATCACCAGATTCTTAATTTCATCCAAATAAAACAACATTCTTTAATCACATGATCGTGTTTCATTCAATATAAAATATAAAATCATATCATTTTGATAATCGAAAATATAGCCACGGTGAAAATTCTGGCCTCCATCTTGAAATTTATTTTTGTGAATCGACAATTCGTAAAGAAATAAAAAGAAATTGAAATGTTTTACTCCCTCCGTCCTACTAAGCTCGACATTTTTTTTTCGGCACAATTATTAAAGAAAGTGTATAAAGTAGTGTAAGAATGATAAATGTGATAGGGTACACAACTTTTTGAAAATATAACTTTTACTACTATTTAGTGAGACGAAAGAAGTATTTTTTATGATAAATTAATTAAAAGTTCATGATGTAAATCGTAAAATATAATTATAAAATAAAAACCAAAAATAGACTAAAATTGCAGTTTAGTAGTACTCCCTCCGTCCCAATAAGCTTGACACATTTTCTTTCGGCACGATTATTTATAAGGAGAGTGTATAAAGTAGTGTAAAAGTTATAAAGGTGGTAGAGTTCACACCTTTCTGAAGAGATAACTTTTGTTATTTTTGGAATGTGTCAAGCTTAATGGGACGTCTCAAAAAGAAAAACGTGTCAAGTTTAGTGGGACGGATGGAATATTCGGTATCATCATCTCAAAAGGTAAATATGAAAATTAAAAGAAAATATTAGAAAATAGACATTTTAGAAGTTGGGTTTTTTTTGTTATTTATTTTAGAAGAATGAATATTACCAAACACAAATTAAAGTAAAATGAAATTTATGTGAATTTTTGGTGTATTCACGCTTACGAGATTGAATCATAATTGAATGGTCTGTAGTTCAATTATTTTAAAATCCTAACCAAATTATAGTTACTAAAGTTTAAGATTTGGAATCGGAACAGTCTACGACAATTTCTATTCTGAACCGTCGGTCAAGATTTAGAACATTTAAAATTGAAATTAAATCATTTCTTACTTGATTAGGTTTTTGTAACCAAACCATTACGATTCTCTAAACTGCTAATTACGTTCGTCTACGATGAGATTCCAACAATTATACTTCATCCGTCCTAACTAGCTTGGGCACTTCTTTTCAGCACTGGAATTTAAGAGTTAAGTAGTGATATGTTTAAAGTATAAAGTGATGATAGAAATATATATTATTTAAATTTGTGAGTATAATAAAATTTAAAAAAAAAATGATTCAAGCTAGTTGATACGGTCCAAAAAATAATAGGACTCAAATTAGTTGTAAGGAATGGAGTAATTATTTTGAAAAGTTGAAATTCGAGATAATGCATATTTTTCAATTACCAAACACAAAGACATCATGTCTAATGATAAGGGGCATAATTGTACTTTATGTTTAATGTGATTGGGGCCCTTAACATCGAAAGGTTTTTATCTCGAAAAAAAGTTTGACGTTGACGCGAGTGCTTCTTCTTTTCTATCGTTGGCCCACTTTTGCCCTCATTGTGGATGCTGAAATAATTCCATTTCACGTCCACTTATTTTTTTTCAAATATTCGTCCCGAAAAATATTAATAATTCTTTTGTTGAGCTAGTTTAGTAGGAGTAATTCATTTTTCTTCACCATTTACTTTTGTTATGTTATAATCTTTTTTTTTCATGAAAAATTATTTACTTTTTGTTATATTAGTATATTCATAAAAGTTTTTTATATTTTGCTATATTTGTTTGTGACAAAGAGATTTACATTTTAAAATTTTTATTGATAGTAAGTGAAATTGTTTCACTCAATACATGATTAAAAATAATAAATTAAATAAAATTTAAATTTCACGCAATACATAATTACTTGAAAATAATTTATTAAGTAAGTCTCAAACTCTATACACTTGTCAAAACACTTAAAATTTATGACAAGTAAAGTGTCAAGATTTTCAGTAGTAATAGAGAGTAAATACAATAATCAGATTGTAACGTTTATAGTTTAGTGGTAAAGTGTGATTCGTTCTATTAACTCTTAATAGTTAAAAGGTCTTTCACTTTTTTACATATTCCTATAAAAAAAAAAATTAATTTATTTCTTAAAAGGATGTAATCTTTTTTACCTTTCAATTATAAATTCGAAAAAAAAAATACGAATTCTCGTTATTTGTATCCATGAGTCATTTTATAAATTGAAAATTTAGATTATGAAATTGCGAAAGATGATTTTTTGAATTGGATCAATACTTCCAATTGAATAAGTTTACAAAAGTTTATGAGTACGACAAGTTCATAGGTTAAACTCTCGTGATTAAGAAAAAGTAAAGTATATATTTCATAAGAGTTATCTAAGATTTCAATTCTTCCGTATTTCAGCAGTAACATATTATTCCATAGAGGTAAGGTCCAAAATATGATAGAAAAAAGCGTTTCACTACTCTATCACCCGGTCAATTATGTTCCACTTAATCTCTCTTTCATATGTCAATTCCATTCATTTAATACACCCTTCGGGTCGTTGACATAATACATGTCATTTCTATCTATTTCTTTTCCGAAAAAGTTCAAAAATCATCATATAATAATCCAAAAAATACAATAGAAAAGAAAAGAGAGGGAGAGAGAATTGTGATGATTTTCAAATTTGTATAATTTTTAATTGATATTTAGTTATAAAAAATTATATAAAGAAATAATACCAAAAATAACAAATAAATATGCAGTTTATTTTAAATTTAACTAACCTGTGAACAAAAGACAGGAAAGAGTAAAGTACATATGTTTCATAAGAGTTTATTAATTTTTAATAGATATTTAATTATAAAAAATTTATATAATTGAAATAATACCAAATTTTAATATATATTTTTTTTTTAAAAAGAGAATTTTATTAAATAAAAGGGCATAAGTCATGCCATGATACATGGAAAATAAAACAATCGGACCACATTTAGACATCACACACGACCACAGTCAAACATTACACATCGTTCACTTCCACTTGAAACATCAACACAATCAATTATTCCAGTAATAGATTCCTGAGCCAGTAACAAAACCTCTTTTTGAGCTCTCGAGCATTTCTTTTTCTTATGATTCAAGTCCAAATTGTTGATTTGATATCCGCGAGCATCTTGCCCACACTCCACACCCCTTTATTGAAAATCACATCATTTATTTTCTTCCAAACAATCCATATTGTGCACACCCAAACAGAAGCTACAAAGGTTCGCCTCCTTTTTCCTTAGGTCAAAAAGACAAAATTATAAAAAGTGATATTGCACATTTTTTATCATCCGAATTTGTACGTCAATCCAATTGAGACAGACACACCAAGCTCCAAACAATTATGCATTCAACAAATAAACACTTTATGAATACCAAAAAAAAAACAAATAAAAAAATATGCAGTTCTAGTTTAAATTTAACTAATGTGTGGACAAAAGACATCCAACTACTCGTGAATGTATACAGTGTATATATTTGAGTGTTCATGATTAATTAGTATTATAAGACGCGCTCTTGTACAATAGTTATTTTATTAATGTATATATAATTAAAAATAAAACTATATATAAAATACATTATAAATAAATAAAAAAGTGCAAAGACACATTATACATAAGATCGTAAGCGAACCAAACTATTCATGAACTATTCGAGACTCGCCTCGATAAAAGTTCGTTTCAAATTCGTTCATTTGTTAAACGAACCGAGTTTGAATAATTTTTCGAGCCGAACTCGAACCTAAAGGTATTAAGTTCAAAAATTCGCGAACATGTTCAAATATAATTTAACGAATCGAGCTCGAATAGTTCACAAACTTTGTTAACGAGCTTGTTCACAAACTTAAAAAAAGAACCGAGCTTCAAATAGTTCGCGAACTTTATATATGAACTAGTTCACAAACGTATCAAATTAATATAGAAATATATATATATTGACAAAATAATTAAATAAACGAGCTTTTTAACGAATTCGAACGAGCCAAGTTCGAGCTCGGGTTCAAATTTACTATTTAATCGAATAATTAACGAACCGACCTCAAGCTCGATTTTTATTTATCAAACCGAATTCGAGCTTGATTTTCAGAACTCGAACTGAATTCGAACCTTCAAATTTTCAAACGAGCCGAACTCGAACCTAACAATATTGTTCAGTTCGCTTCGATTACACCCGTAAGTATAGCCCTTTAAAAAAATATCTTTTGCATCTTTCTCTTTCATACTTTGTAGACTTTATTATTTTAGTTTACTGGACATTTTAGTCACATGCATACTACCTCCTAACTTATTGAGTAAATGAAAGGAAAATAAAAAACAACCTTTAACATTTGACCTTTTGGTTTTGTCTCTATCTGAAATGAAATCTTGGAATATATGATTACTAATATGTGGTTTGATTCCAACATCCACTAGAATAACATTTTTTTTTAATGATTCTATTCTCATACATATCTTTTTGAATTTGACATCGCTTGCTCGAAGTATTTGATTTTAATTTCCAATTTTAGTTTAAGTGGGAAACAACTAATATTCTGGTCATTTGACAGTTCATTTTGGTTTGTTCATGTTAATATTTGAAATTTATTATTTATAATAACTAGAGTTATTTACTTCCATAATCAATGCATACAATTTAATTAAAAATAATAAATTATAAAAAAATTTAAATTTCATTTAATATATACAGTTAATTAAAAAAAATGAATCTAAATTAACTTACTACACTTTGTTATGTAAAATCAAAACAATATATTCATGATCAAAATGTTAACAATATAATAATGAAATCCCCTAAAAGTAGACAATCTAGTGGAACTAATTAATCACGTGTGTCTTAATGAGATATTTATTTATTAGTTTTACAACCTTTATATGAGAACAAGTATTACAAATTTTTCCTCATATATAAAAGCAATCAATTTATATTACATTCGCCTGTATACTCGTGATGAAGACTATTTAACATTTAACGTGATCATAATTGATGTGATATGTTATGTAGATTTGTTATTAGTTCTCACTCTGTGACTCCGTCCCACGAAAGTAGTTCTATTTTTTTACACGCAAATCAATATCTTACTTTGTTCCTCTTTACTTTATTAGATTTACCCTAATATCATTTGTTTTTTAGTTATAAAATTTGTAAAAAAAGAAAATAAATCCAATCAGAAAAGAGAAACTACATTGATACGACTTAGAAATATTCTCTATTTTTAATTCGAATAGCTATATAGTGCATAAAAGTAAATACAAACATTTAATAATATCCTTATCAAGTGGGTAATAGATTTAAATAGAAGAGGTCTGTAAATGCATAGCATGTGCTTTCTTTTGTCTCCATAGTAAGAATCTAATCCTTTATTTTTACCAAATAAGTTTGTGAATGTGCATTCATCCACAATTACTTTCACATAGTTGCACTAATATGTTCATACATAAAAGCAAAACAATAAAGTTAATTGGATTTATATACACAATGTTCCCTCCTTCTCACATCTGACTCCTTGTATAACTTTCGACACAAAAGTACAAAGTAATTGTTTAGCATGAGTAGAAGTAAGATGAATGACTTCCCGAAAATCCTACCGGTAAAAAAGTGATATTACTAGAGAAGATTTTACCCATATGTGGATTCAAACTTTTGTACTTTATTGTCATATTTGGTATTTAATTAAGTATATTAAAATAATAAAATATACAGTCGCAGTAAAATAGACTCTCATGATTATATTAGCATGCCAAAAGCAGAGGGGTCTAGACTCTAGCCTAGTATAATGACAACCCTGAATTTAATAATGCATTTTCTGTAAGAAAAAAACAAGAATATGGATAAACAAACCTTCTAAAGATCTCTCTTCCTCCAATTCTGATACAGAAGCTATGCTTCAAGATTTGCTTCAGATATGCTCCAAATTCCTCCTCCTCCTCCTAACTCACTCAGCCCCACTCTCTCTCTATCTCTTCCTAAATTCTATTTTTCTTTTTATTACCTCCTCCTCCTCTCCTCTCCTCAATAAATTATTCTGTAAAGCTCCTGAAAACCTCACTCTTCATATTATTTTACAGAAAAAGGAGGGTGGGGGAAAAATCTCTTTCACGCAAAAGGGCAAAAATTTATTGAAAATATAAAGCAAACCCCCAACTCTGGGAATTCTTTTAATTTAATTTGTAATTGCGCATTGTTTCTTCTGCCTGCGCGTATATAAAATTATTTGTGAACACTGTTGCGGATAAGCTCGGTGGCCGATGCGAACGCCGGTGGGCGCTGCCCGCCAATGCTTGTCGGACGCGGCGGCGGCCGTTCTTGACGACGCCGTGGCCGTGGCGAAGCGCCGCAGCCACGCGCATACGACGACGTTGCACGTGGTTTCTGCTCTACTGGCCGCGCCCTCTTCCCCCCTCCGTGAGGCCTGCGCACGCGCCTGGAGCAGCGCGAACTCCCCACGCCTTCAGTTCCGGGCTCTGGAGCTCTGCGTTGGCGTCGCGCTCGATAGGGTTTCGGCGTCCAAATCTGGCGGCGGAGACGAGCTGCCGGTGTCGAATTCGCTGATGGCTGCGATTAAGAGATCGCAGGCGAGCCAGAGGCGCCACCCCGATACTTTTCACCTCTATCAGCAGCAGCTGAGCTCGAGCTCGAGCTCGCAGAATACGCCGTCGATTTCCGCCGTTAAAGTTGAGCTGAAGCATTTCTTAACGTCGATTCTGGATGATCCGATCGTGAGCCGCGTCTTCGGCGATGCAGGTTTTCGGACGCAGGAGATAAAGCTCTCAGTTCTGAACCCTCTCGCCTTGTCCAGATTCGCCGTGACGGCGTCGCGGCCGCCGCCCATATTTGCGTGTAGCCTGGACAATTTCGAGCTGGATAGACGCTCTCACAGTTTCTCTTTCATCGAGGCTGCTGCGAAAGAGAAATTTGATGAAAATCCGAGAAAAATTGGGGAAGTTCTATCGAAGAAAACAAGGAGAAATCCGTTGCTCATTGGTGCGTCAGGAAGTGATGCTTATAGGAACTTTCTAGATTGTTTGAAGAAGGGTGAATCCGGAGTTCTGCCTAAAGAACTTGATGGATTGGGCGCGCTTTCAATTGAACGCGAGATTTCCGAGTGTATTGGTGAACGCTTGAGCGAAGTGATGATGGGGTCGAAGTTCAAAAAAATTGATGAAATAGTCCAGAATTGTCAGGGACCAGGGATTGTCGCCAACTGTGGCGATTTTAAGGTATTTTTGGATGTTGAAATGGTTGATGCTGTTAGTAATGTGGTTTCGAAGCTGAAGAGGCTGTTGATTGACCATGGTGGAAGGTTGTGGGTGATCGGGTTCTTGGCAGATGATAATGACTATAAGAAGCTACTTGAGCAGTTTCCTTCGCTCGAGATGGATCTGGATTTGCACTTGCTGCCCATCACTGCTTCCTCCATGGGAGGAAAACCTTTCAAGTCCAGGTCACTTTTGCACTTCCTTATTTGGTTTATGATAATCCCTTATCTGTTGGAGTTGTTCTACTATATATTAGTAATGTGTATGAGTGATGCGTGCTTCGTTTTGTTTTTTGATGCGTTTAATTGAGATATGGATGTGGTCTTGAAAAACTTTGGTATGTGGAGTGAGTTCTTGTGAAATCTTGACCTATGAAGCAGCTTGAAGAAGGAAGTGGCTGGTTTCAACCTGGATACTAGTTTTCTTTTCTGTGTTCACCATGTTTCAAATAGTTAGTGCAAGACAATCATTTTTGGTGAAGTATACTGCAGGGCTGAGTGTGTAGAACTTAGTTGAAAACAATCTCCATTGGCTTCTTGAAAAGTCCTAGAATTTTAGAAAATTGTGTGCTTTCCCTTTTAATGAGGAAAGAAGATTCGTCGTGATGGATTTTGGAGTAATTAAAATTCTGGTTTGCTGCAGTCACATAGCTTGGCTGCATTTATTCATCACCCTTCTATGGATCAGATGCCTTCCCCAACTTCTTAAGACTTTTATGTTTGGATTGTGAAATTTGCTTTCAAGTGAATTGATTTCAGATCAAACCAATTCATCTTGAAGTGAATTGATTTAAGATCAATCCAATTCATCTTCACGTTATCACGCATAATGTTCCATCAACTTAAATAATCTATTGCAATAGTTATGTGCATGGGGTTGCTTACTGTTTTTCTAGAGGTCAAACACTAAATGTACCTTTTGGCTTTTGAATTTTTTGCATGTTTCGCTGACAATTGTAAGCTCATATACCTGCAGCTTGATGAAGTCATTTGTTCCATTCGGTGGATTCTTCCCCATGTCTTCTGAGCTGAAAAGTCCACCCACCAATTTAAAGAAACCTGTTAAACTATGCAACTCGTGCAATGAAAAGTACGAGAAAGAAGTTTCTGATGTCCAGAAGGGAGCTTCAACTGATTCAGTTGCTAATAAGGAATCCCTAAATCTATCTCCCTGGATGCAGATTACTGAATGTGAAACAAGCAAGAGATCAGGCATAGAAGAGGTTCGTCACTCCTTTCGGTTATATCTTGTTCTTTAGATCAGCTGTGTAATATTCATATTCAAATTATATTGTTTGAGTTGGTAGGAGATGATTTGTAAACAGGTGGTCTGTCATTTCAGTGCAGGCTAAAACAGACAAAACTGTATTGGATGCCAGAGTTATGGTGTTGCAAAGGAAATGGAGTAGCATATGCCAGAGGCTTCATTACTCTTTGGCATCTCAGGTGGATACAACTCTACATAAGCCTAAGCCACATACTTCTATTGCAACAACTTTACCGGATGTGCCCGTAGGAAAAGATGCAGTTAGAGTATCCAACGGAAATTATGTCAGTAGTCTAAGTCCTTCCATGTCATCAGACTGGCAAAAGAACTCTCTTGCAAATCGAAATGTACATGGCCCTGATGAGTTAAGTGCCAGTGTAACAGCACAGTCTGAATTATCAGCCCAAGGTTTGGGGATGAATGATTTTCGGAAGTTGTCTAGCTCCCAGCAGAGGACGAGCCTGCCCACTGCCTGCACATCCTCACCCTCAGCGGTCTCTGTGGCCACAGATTTGACGCTTGGAACATTATATGATTCTTCAGAGGAGTGTAGAAGAAATCCCAACTTGCAAGATGATTGCAGTGACATTCATAACTCTGAATCTTCCAGAAGCCATGGAAAATCTCCAAGTCAAATTTCTCAATCTTCATCGTGTTCTCATCATCATGGAAAGCAGATGTACGCAAAGGACCTTGGCCACCAATGGGATGTTCTGGCTGAAAAGATTTATTGGCAGTCTGAAGCCATTCGAACTATCGGTCAAACTGTGTCACGTTGCAGAAATGAAAATGGAAGGTATCATTGCTCAAGTAAGATAAATGTTTGGTTCAGCTTTCTGGGGCCTGATAAAGTGGGGAAGAGAAAAATAGCTGCATCTGTTGCTGAGATAGAATTTGGTAGAAAGGACCGGTTTCTATATTTGGATCTTAGTGCTTGTGATATGAACCAAATGAGCTATATTATCGACTGTTATGACTCGAAATACCTCAAAATGCAGTCCGGGAGGGAACTTATAGTTGATTACCTTGCTGAAAAGTTGAGCAAACATCCGGACTCTGTCGTGCTCCTTGAAAATGTAGAAAAGGCCGATTACATGGTTCGGTGCAGTTTGTCTCAGGCCATTAAAACAGGTAAATTTCTAGATTCACGGGGCAGGCCCGTCTCCCTTAATAACAATGTATTTATCCTTGCCTCAACTGTCCTAAGGGGCAGTAAAGATCTAGTTTTTGGTAAACAATCACCCGACTTTCCAGAAGAAACAATTTTGGAGGCCAAAAATATGCAGTTGCAAATCTTGGTAGATGCTGTTGGTGATACCTATAACAGGAATTGCTCTACACATGTTTCACTTTTACCAAGTGAAATAATCTCTAATAAGTTCTGTTCCAGTAAAAGAAAATCGATGGATGGTGGCTCAACCGAGGGTGAGATATCAAAACGTGCTTGTCAAATGTCCAGATCACTAATCGACTTAAACATGCCTGTTGATAGCATAGGAGACGATAGTGATATTGAGAAGAGTGATGATGACTACTTGGATGAATCAGAAGCGTGGTTGGAAGAATTGCTTGAGCATGTTGATGAAAATGTGGTGTCCAAACCATTCGACTTCGATTTTCTTTCTCATAAGATCTTGAAGGAAATAGATGTGCAGTTGAGAAAGATGGTTGGAGCCGCAGTTGTCCTTGAAATAGACAGACGAGCAATGGTTCAAATTATTGCAGCTGCTTGGTTAACAGAAAGAGATGATGCTCTGCAGGCTTGGATTGAGCAGGTTCTTTGTTCGGGTGTAGATGAAGCCCGTCGAAGGTGCAAGGCTGCTTGCGATTATGTATTGAAATTAGTACCGTGTGATGGGCTTGTTGTGAGAGGACAAGCTTCGGGAGTGTGCCTTCCAGCAAAAATAAATGTTTAAGGGATATACATATATAGTTTAAGATATGGATGTAGCAACTCTTGTACAAGGTTGTTAATAGCTTCGTCTCCGTTGAGGAGATGTAGCAGTGTGCATTAGTCTATTTGTTTTGCATAAGGTAGAAGGAATAGATGGTTCTATAGCAACAGCTCAGTTGGATTCCTGTAAGAGGTATATATATATATAAAATATATGTTGTCTCCTCTCTTTCTATCTCAGGATGCTTTAAACTGGCTGTCTCTCTACGATCCGGTCTTATTAGGAAGTCTGGCAGTCGTATTACTTCCGAATCCAATTTATTTGGCCTTTTTATTGGGATTGGTTTAATGTAATGGATATGCTTAAATGGGAGTTGAAGGATTAGGTGCCTCTTGCATGTATGTTTTTGGAATTAAACACTTTCTTGATGTTCCTCTAGCATTCTTGATTTGATGATCTGTGTGAGCTACTACCAAGCACTGTCGTTTTGGAAAACGGTCTTTTATTTATGATTCTAGAAAAATATTAAAATAATTATTCATTTTCACTAATGAAATTATCTATTCTAGAAACTTACGTGTCAAAACATATAACCATAGCTGCTCAGTGAGACGGAGGGAGTATTATTTAAAGTTGTGTGAGTAATAAAATTGGAGGGACTATTATTTAAAGTTGTGTAAGTAATAAAATTGTTTTAGTATTATTTAAAGTTGTAAGTAATAAAATTGTTTTAAAAAAATCTATACATATATATATATATATATAACAGGAATCATCAATTGCAAATCAATTTTAATGGTAATTTTGTAAATAACTTCAATTTCAATGGCAAAGACTATATAACTATTAAATTAAAAAAATTGACTATATTGAGAGCCAATAGAGCTACAAGATAAGTTGAATATTAAACAATGCATAACATGTACAAACTGAATTAGGTTTAAGTTTTAAAAATTTGTTTTAGGGTTTACGGTTTATTTTATTGTTCACTTTAGGGTTAACTTACGTATTATGAATAAATTAATTTTTAAATTTTATAAATTTTATGATTTGTTTTCCCTCTCCTATAACACTTTTCTCCTAAAATTATTTTATTTTGTTTGTAAAAATATTTGCAATATTATGCATATTAAATTAAAGATCTTGAACAATACCTTTAATTTGATATATATTATATAAAATATAAAATTAATATAAAAAATTATAATACATTAATAAATTGAAAATAATTATATATATACATATTCTTATACATATAATTCTATATATTTATATATATATAATGTTCCTAATTATGAAGGTAAATACTCTTTATAATATGTTTTAATATTATTCAGAAAGGGCGAATTAGATATAGTGTCACAATCTATTTTTACTATAAAATTTCAATGTTATCTAATATGTTTCCTTAATTTTATTTTATTATATCTAAGTTTAATCTTTTATTTAGTACTAAAAACGTGTCCTATTTGATCAGAGTTTATAATTAGTTTTATATTTATTACTAATAATTATAATCAATTTGTATAATTGATAAATTTAACACTAACATATACCGACTTCGTCTCACTTATTTAGATACATTTTTTTATTTAACAAATTTTAAAGCACAAATCATGTTCTTCAAAAGTTATTACAACTAAATATTGGAATGAGTGTCAAAAGTAAATGAATTTAAATAAGTGGAACGTAAGGAGTATAATTTTTCAAAAAATATTAATTATAATGTATTATTATAAGTATTAATTAAATGCTAAATTTAATAGTAAAACATAAAGTGGAATACAAATGGTCATTCCATTTAGAGCATCCGCAGCGGCCACCGGGCGCGCGCCTACGGGCAGCTTCGGGAAAGGGAATGGCGCGCGCCCGGGCGTGATACTCCCATTGCAGGGGTGTCAGGCGCGCTGTCGAGATGGCACTTGCGAGACGGGCGCAGGGGCGCGCGACTCCGCGCGGGTTCACCGCTGCAGCTCCTTGGGGCGCGCGCCCCACCTATTTTAATTTTTTTTTTCATTTTTTTGTTTTTTATTTTTTAAAATTCATCTATAAATACCACATTTCATTTTATTCTTCATACACCTTCATCAACTCCTCTATCTATATTTTATCTCTAAATGGATTCTTCTTCCGATTCTGACACTGAAATGCATGCTAAATTTTTGCAACTTGCAAATAATTTTGTCGAGGTGGGTTATCAATATCTAGCATCACTCGGCACATCCAACACATCCGAGCCCCAACCCCAACCTCCAAAAAAGAAGAAGAAAGCCTACATCAGGAGGGATCGAGAGGAGGCCTCCGTACGTCTATACAACGACTACTTCGCCCAAATTTCAATTTTTTCCGACGCTTTTTTCCGACGTCGGTTTCGTATGCGGAGAGACTTATTTCTCCGCACCGTCACGACCTTGGAGAATCGTGAGGAATACTTACAACAACGTACGGATGCTACGGGCCGTCTATGATTCACGTCCTTACAAAAATGCACGGTTGCAATCCGACAACTTACAAATGGAGGTGCCGCCGACCAATACGACGAGTATCTACGCCTCGCCGAGTCAACGAGCATCGAATGCCTCAAACGTTTTTGTCTTGCCGTTGTTGAGGCTTTTGGGGCTCAATATTTGAGGCGACCCAACCAACAAGATATTCAACGTATAACTCAGCTTCACGAAGAGAAGCACGGCTTCCCCGACATGCTCGGTAACATCGATTACATGCATTGGGCGTGAAAAAATTGTCCAATGGCGTGGCGCGGAGCTTATACCCGTCAAGACAAAGGCCACCCTACTATCATGCTCGAAGCGGTCGCCTCTCAAGATCTTTGGATTTGGCACGCTTTCTTCGGCGTCGCCGGATCGGCGAACGACATTTGCGTGCTCAACCAGTCTACGGTTTTCAACGACGTGCTCAATGGGAAAGCGCCTCATGTGACGTTCATGGCGAACAACACACAATACAACATGGGCTATTACTTAGCCGACGGCGCTTACCCAAGTTGGCCAACTTTCGTCAAATCAATGCCGACGCCCACCGATGAGAAACGGTCTCGTTTCAAGGTTATGCAAGAAGCGGCACGCAAGGACGTCGAACGAGCATTTGGAGTACTCCAATCTCGGTGGGCAATCATTAAAGGTTCTGCCCGTCTTTGGCATCGTGATCATATATTCGACATCATGTATGCTTGCATTATTTTGCATAACATGATTGTTGAAGACGAAGGTCCATATGTGACTAGTTGGGCACCGGAGGACGAAGCAAGCTCCTCCTCCGCTCCGGCCGAAGAAGCAACTTGCGGTGTCAACGATCAATTCAAAGACTACATGGAGCGTTCGGCCAACCTCCGAGATAGGCGTGCTCACGACATGCTCGAGCATGATTTAATCGAAGAAATCTACGCTCGATTCGGGAATTTAAATTAAGTATGTTTTTCGCTTTTATTGTTGTATTTTAATTATGTGTGTTTTCAATTCTCGTATTTTAATTCTTGTATTTCAATTTCTCGTATTTCAATTGTATTTCAATTTTAAGTAATGAAATTTTAATTTCTAAAATTTGTTATTTTAATTTTAATGTTATTTATTTAATTAAATTAATTAAATATTTATATTTTTCATTTTTCACAAATTAAATATTTATTTTATATTATAAATTTAAATTAACAAAATAAATTAATATCATTTTCACAAATTCAATCATTCTATAATGATTAGTAGAGTTTCCCAAACCCCAAAGTGTGAAACCCCCACTGCTACCTACCAACAATCTTCCAAACCCTAAACTTCAAAAGTTCCATTTAATTACAGAAATGCCACCGAAACCTATATTGCCAACCCCATAAGTGCCCGCCACTGCGGATGCTCATAGGAGCTCTATTAATTCACACGGTACAAGTTATGTATAAATATTAAATATATTGAATGAAATAATTTTAACTTTATTAATTTACTAGCTTTATTTGTAGATAATTTTAATGTTATTGGCCAAAATTATATAAATATTAAATTATATATTTTTAAAATTTAAACAAATAACTACTTTTATTTTCTCTCTCCTATAACCTTTGCATCCTAAAATTAAAATACATATATTATTAAAATTAATTAATACATAATTATTAATATATTTGTGATATATGAAAAATATATAACAATGTGGTACTATATGTTGTGATAACTAATTTGATCAAAATTACATTTAAGATTAATATAATTTAATATATTAAAACAAATTTTTAAACAATAATTAATACACGAATTTGTACTAAAATTGAAAATCAATTTTTAATGATAACTTGTAGTTGACTTCAAATTATTAATTCGTTGTTACATAAAATTATGTCAAATATTTATTATTACATAACAAAATTAAAATTTCACAACAAAATCAAACTACAAATAATAATGACTTCAAATATATGTATTATGAATTTTTATCAATATACACATATGTTTAAATAGTTATGTAATATCCCCTTATTTGTTAATTTTAATGTATTGTTATGAATTAATAAAAAATGACCCTTTATAAAATAAGAAATAAATTGAATAAGGTAAAATAAATCGAAGTTATTATTTCAAATTATTGATCACGGTTCTCAAATTTTGAAATTGTAACCGAATTATCCTCAACAGAGTTACAATTGAGAATAAGACTATCAATTACGGTTCTAAAACCACTGAATAAAATTGAATTATAATATTTTTAATTTTTTTAAATATCTCTATGCATAAATTATTTATAAATAAATAATCTCGTGCATAGCAGGAGTGGAATAGCTGGAGTAAGATATTTAAACATAATTAAGAAATTGAAATAAAATTGCCGGCCGCGGCGGCCCCTTTCTTCAGTCTCAGCTAGTGAAGCTTTATATACTGAAAAAAAGTAAAGACCCTTCTCTTCTCACACTCCAATATCCCATTTCCTAACCGCAATCCAAGCTCCAGATTCACCTAAAATGGCGGGATTCGGGAGATCGCTTATCTTCTTCACTCTCTTCCTCTTCTTCGCCTTACTTGTTCAGGTTATTCTTCAACCTAATTTTCTCAGTTCTAAAAACACCATCGCATTTGTCTTTTTGTACGAGTAATTATTTGTATTTTTTGTGCTGCAGGCAAAGCAGTCAAAGGAAGATTTACAGGAACTGACTCATAAGGTTTATTTCGATATCGAGATCGATGGAAAACCTGCTGGTATTGATACGAGACATTAAGATGTGGATTTCCTTCTAATTCAGTTAGATCTTGCTTCAGCTTCCTTCTTTTTTCTTTTTCTTTTTTTGTTGAAATATTCGAGCATGAAATGTTTGATTTCGATTCGTATTGATGTTGAGAGCCTATGTATGCACACGCTATGAGCTACGAACTTTGAGACTGTAGTTTTATTGAAGTTAATATCAAATTACTGCTCTTCTGTTTAAAAAAAAGGAGATATATCTCTTCTACTTATCCGTGAAATTCCACAGTTTGGCCAAATTAGGAGATCATATTCCGATTCTTAACTAACTCAGTGTAAGCTTTTAACTAGATTATGAATGAGGAATCTCTCTGTAGATTTTATGAGTAGTCCGTTTTCAATTTCTGGAAATGATTTTTGTAGTCAAAGACTCGTAGTTGCATAATTAGTAGACTGCTTAATAATTATACCTTAGATGTTACATATGTAAACGCAAGGCATACCATGTTATTTGTGCTGCCCCATTCTTATCTATAAAATGCATCCTCTATTGTCAGGGCGTATTACCATGGGTCTTTTTGGAAAAGCTGTTCCTAAGACAGCAGGTATGCTGACATTTTTGGCTTAACGCTGTCTAGTTCTTTCCATCCATCCATTACTGATCATTTTTCCAATCTCTTTCTTTTGCAGAAAATTTTAGAGCATTGTGCACAGGTATGAATTATGATTTATGATGATGCCATCTTCCTTTACTTTCTATTTTTTACCACCACTATCTTTTCTTTAAGAGGATTCTTTTACATGTCAGTTGAGCTGTTTGAAATTAAACTATTAATCAATATGCTAGAGTGTAATAAGAATGGCCTTTTACTGTGTTTCTTATGCAAAGTAATTCGAAAACTGCTATATAATTTCTCTGCCTATTCAGGGGAGAAGGGCATTGGCAAACATGGCAAGCCTCTCCACTACAAGGGAAGCACTTTCCATAGGATTATACCTAGCTTCATGCTCCAAGGAGGAGACTTTACTCTTGGTGATGGAAGAGGCGGGGAATCAATTTATGGGGAGAAGTTTGCTGACGAGAATTTCAAGATCAAACATACAGGACCTGGTAATGAATTTAGTTGCGGAGGGAAATAGAACAAAGAAACTAAAACTAATAAAATAGAACACCCAAATAAAAATCGTGTTCAAATATTACTGCATAGGTAAACAATAGTTGCATAATTTGGTGAAGCAGTGTTGCTGTTTTCATTTGTTCAGGGTTTTTGTCTATGGCAAATGCTGGGCCTGACACCAATGGTTCTCAGTTTTTCATCACAACTGTGACAACCAGCTGGTAAGTAATTACGCTTTCTTCCCAATTCCAGACTATCTTAAATTCTAAACATTGTCCAAGAGTTTCCTGTCTGTCTGTGAATACTTAAGTAGCCAAGCATTCTGGTTATGATGGTGAACTTCATCTGATCGATGGCCATTCTCAGCCCAAAATTCTTACCAAATCTCCCTTGTGTTTAGGCTCGATGGTCGTCATGTTGTATTTGGAAAGGTACTGTCGGGAATGGACGTGGTATATAAGGTCGAAGCTGAAGGCAGGCAGAGTGGAACACCGAAGAGCAAAGTTGTGGTTGCAGACAGTGGTGAACTCCCATTGTAATTCTCTAGTATACTAACTCAGTTGGAACCACTCACTCATTTTCTTTTGGCTTACATCAACCTAAAACTTGTAAGATGTTCTCAACTTTCATTGTCAAGTTGCAATAATATGAGGTTCAACAGTGAAAGTGCAAACCTTCTTTCATTATGACTTGACTAGTTTCTTCATTATCTATGCAAATAAAACCAAAAATTCTTTGTTTTTCCTCGGACAGTGAACATATGTACACGATAAATCATCATTATTTTCTTTTCTACAATGACATTCGATAGTTTGCTTTTACCAGAACAACTATTGTAATAAATCCTACTGAGTTTCTGTAACAATCAGACAACAAACAATATCAAATCAAACATCACCTTCAATTCGAGCTAAACTATATGGGATTAGTTATTTGATGTTCCTATGTACTTTTATAAATGCAGAATCTATGTCAAAACATAATACTCCATAATATAATAGTGACTCCATAATGCAGCTTAATTATATCCATCAATAACAAATAAGTTCAAAGAGAAAGCACATGTCCAAGATCCCATAAATAATTCATAATACTCCCTCCATCTCCGGCTAAGGTTGGTTTGTTTTCCTTTTCAATCACGTACCTAAAATAAACAAGTCAACCATAACGAAACGGAGGAGTATATAAATAAACAAAGATAACATCAAAAGAAGCGAACATCTTCACCCACGTCCATGAGCAAGGTTCTGAGCGGAAGAAAGCTTGGGGAACAGACAACTAGACGGGGATACTTGCATCTAAAAGCACATAACCTGTTCGGAAGAAAGCGGGACGCTTGTATCTAAAAGCACGTAACCTGTTCGAGGAGTATAAACACTTGGTCTCCGTTTCACCACCAGCAACATCGATATCGTTATTGTGGTATATGATAGTGTTGCTTCTTCCGTTCAAGAACATCCCACCATATTCTAGCAGTTTGATCGGAATGCGATTACCAAAATTACCAATATAAGATCTATGTTCTTTAATCACGAATTTTTGAGTCCAATCTCCTTGTCCCTTCATCAACCATAACTCGATCCGATCACGATACACGTCACACAAACATATCTGACCATCCAAAGCACTCAAGCTCCTATAACATTTGTAGTAGAGGTCTTGGTGAGGCAGAGGAGCCGAGAAATAGATGAAAACCTCTGTTTCAAGATCAAAGCACGAAACTTCGGTCTGAGGATGAGGATCCAGCCAGCAAATGTTCCCATCCGCGAACGCGCATTCCGGGTTCCACTTAGTGTACGGTGGCCTACTCCGGGGCGCAATGCTCCTCCACTGCCCCGTCGTTCCTAACGTGTACACTTGACATTCGGATTCGAAAATCCAAACGACCTTATATTGCTTACTTTCTCTGCTCACTCCAAATCCAAAATTGTAGTTCCAATACTCTGGTGGATGCATGCTATACAGCCGAAGTAAGGGGTCTGTGATCTCTGGATTGGGAATCTTGACATACTCACGAGTGATCGGATTGCATACCCATAACAAGAACCGTTCTTGTTCTTGTTCCCACTCACGTCGGAAAAGCAATATCAAACCATCGACTGAGCTACGCACGAGGGATACAGAGTCGACAAGGCCCATATGGACACCAGTTAATTCCTCGATTTTATAAGGCGGTGGGTCAATTGGGCAAGGCTCCGAAGGTGTGTATGGGAAGGAGATGAGGTGCCTGTGCTGCTTGCCAAACTCCCAACACTCTATTAGATCACGCCATGGCTTGCACACGGCCTTGCACTTGATAATGCTCGGGATAGGGAGTCTTGAGAGGATGTTTATGGAGATCTCTCGTGCCAGATTCCCCAACATATCCAATTCTCTATTTCCATTACCACTTCTTGCCATCTTTTTATCTCTTCTCACTTCTTGTAACATACAAACAAGGAGAATGAATGTAAGTATATAGTTGAGAGAATTGAATCAAGAAAAAACTAGCATATGCAGAGTTGAGAATGGTTCTTGGACTCGATCTTCGTTTACACTATATTATGATGAATTGGGGATCATTCTATTTAAATTTTGGGTAAATTATACTTTATGGTCCAAATTTTGAAAATGTGTTCAATTTGTGGCATCTAACTTTACAAAATGCTTAAAATGACCTTTATATTTGGGTGTTATTCAGTTTTTGTCCCAAACTTTATTTATAGTTATGTTTTTTTAATTTATTTTCTACATATTATCAATAAATAATTTTTTTAATTTCATTTATAAAATTATATTTATTATTTCACTAATTTATAGATTTACAAAATTTATATTTTAACAAGTTATAACACTTTAAATGAATATATATATATATACCAAATTCATATATGAGAAAAATCCATCTAAAAGTTTTACGAGACAATCGAATATCGGGATTAAAATAGTCAACTCATCTATATACATGCACAACATAAACATCAATTAAAATTCATTTTCAATGGTTATTTTGTAAATAGAATATTAAAAATCTTTGAAAATTTTGAGTTTTTTATAATTAAAAATATTAAATATAACATTAAATAATTAAAATAAAAATATTATTTTTTCAATATTTGATATGATTAAAAATATTTAATGTACAAAAAATTATTAAATTGACTAAATCTATTAAATTAAAAAAAAATTATTGCATGTACGAGTAAAAACAATATGCCCAATAGCCCATAAAAGGCCGAATTAAGTCTTATATTTACATAGGTTTAATTTTTTTTAGGTAAGTTTAGATTCAAAATCGTAGAAAGTCCGATCTGAAAATTTTGACAGTTCTAATCACAGCAAGATAAAAATATTTCAACGTTTCGAATGCACATGAAATATAATAACAAAAAACTTAAATAAATAAATATAATTACATGGAACATGATAAAAAAAATTATTTTATACAAATCAAATAAGTTATAATTATTTTATTTTCAATGCATTGCACGAGACACGTATGCTAGTTTGCTTAAAGTACTAATTATAATTGTAATTGCTAGTATATCATATGCAATAATTTGTATAAAATTTAGCCTATTTGTTTAATAAATTAAATTTATTTGCTACAAAAATTAAACAGTATTATTAAAATTTATCATTGGAAATTAAATTTATTTGCTATATTAGATCATTAATGAATATTAGGTCACATGCTAGAATTTATATAACACGATTCAAATTTCATGTAAATTTAAGCATTATATAAAATTTAAGTCGGAAACTAAACACTGTCCAAAAATAGAGGTCATTTTAAGCATTATGTAAAGTTCAGGCCACAAACTGAACGCATTTCCAAAGTTTGGGCAATAAAGTATAATTTACCCTTAAATTTTTTATTAAAATCTTGTACCACCTCTGACCGTCAATAAAACCAAGCCAACAAAAAGCGGATGTAAAATAATCTGTTGGGAACTAACCTTGGAAGAAGACACTCTAAAACAGATTTAAAACAACCTAGTTTTCGTCGATATGTGCCTTTCTTCTATTGCAGAAACCATAAAATAGAGAACGTGTTGATGGAAAGTGTACGGCGGCTAGGGTTGTCTCTCCTTATTAGAGAAAAAAGTTTGTCACGTGAATTGGGTCAATCCACTTGTTTTGGGCTAACCTATTCGAGTTGTCGAGCTTTCAGTTTGTGCTAAATCAGAATAAAAAAAATTTGGATTTTAAATTTAAACTTTCAGTTTTTGGGTTAGTCCAACGGATCAATCGAACTAGAATATTTATGAAAATAATTAACATATATGTATATTTTTTATGATTCGATATTTAAAAAATATTTCCTCTGTCCCGCTAAATATGACCATGTTTTCTTACTAACCGTCCCATTAAAAATGGTAACTTTCTTACAAAAGAAAAAAAAAATTCTTTACAATCATACTCCTACTTTTTTTAAACACAACGCTTTACTTTCTTAAACTTCGTGCCGATTCCCTTGTGGCCGCATTTAGCAGGACGGAGGGAGTATATACATTTGAAAAATATAACAAATAAAATAAAACTTTTAAACATAATCAAATATTAAAATTAAATATGAATAAATTTAAAGAGAAAAATGTAATGATATTATATAAAAATTGTATCTTAATTATTTTTTAAGTGATTGATATCCATAATTTATTTCATACAGTCTCATCATGCCAAAATTTATATTATTATTTATTTAAAAAATTATAATTGAATAATATGTCATTTTAATGAGCAAAAAAAGATCAATTATGGATATCATTTCATTAATTTTTCTTCTTAATGTAGACGACACAGCAACCCCTATATATAGAAATAGAAACACAAAAGTCTAAGTAAGGTAAAACCCTTATCAGTGACTAAAGACAAAACACAATAACTAATTCTAAAACAAACTTCTGCTATTGTTGCAGCTCTTCCTGCAGCTCGGTTTGTTGTTGCAAATAATGATCATGTGTAGCACACCCTGCCATGCTACCATACTCCTTTTTATCCTTTGCTCCAATCACATGCATGTCAACACTTCCCCTCAATTCGAGCGAGGATAATGGAACAACTCCAAGCTTGTTCCGTAATTGAGAGAAGAATTGCACACTCAATGGTTTAGTGAATAAATCTACCATTTGTTCTTGAGTAGGAATGTGCTTCAAAACAACTTGTTTAGTAGCCACCTTTTCTCTTACGAAATGAATGTCCAGTTCTACATGCTTAGTTCTTGCATGCAAAATTGGATTTGTTGCCAATGAAATGGTACTTAGGTTGTCTACCCAAATAGTTGGAACAACAACATTTTGTATTCCAAACTCTCGAAGCAAATAACCAATCCAAGTTACATCAGATGAAGCATGGGCCAAACTTCTGTATTCTGCCTCCGTACTAGATCTAGACACAACTGACTGCTTCTTTGAGCACCATGAAATCAAGTTCTTTTCAAGGTAAGTACAGTAGCCTGTAGTTGATCTCCGATCATCCAAATCAGAAGCCCAGTCAGAATCTGAAAAACCATTGACAATATAAGTGGATTTCTGGAGATGAATACCATAATCTATAGTCCCTGCAAGATATCTCAAAATCCTCTTCACTGCCTTCCAATGAGTGTCTAAGGGACATGCCAGGTATTGACTAACTTTATTTACACTATAACTGATCTCAGGTTTAGTTATTGTTGCATATTGAAGTGCTCCTACATCACTTTTGTATTGTCTTTCATCAACCGTAGGATCCCCTTCAAACTTAGATAACTTGCGGTTGGAAACCATAGGAGTATGATATCCTTTAGCATCAAGCATTTGGAACCGTTGAAGGATTTCTTTGATATAACCAGCTTGATTAAGATGTAGACCACCAACTGTTTTAGTAATTTCTATACCAAGAAAATGGTGGACTTCCCACAAATCTTTCAAAGAAAAATGCTTGCTAAGTATAGAGATAACATGATGAATGGCTTGAGGATTAGAACTGGTGATGAACATATCATCCACATATATAAGTAGATAAACGACTGAACAGTGAGACCTGCAAATGACTAAGGAGTGATCAGCCTTCGACTGAGAGAATCCATACTTAATCAAGGTAGGTTTGACTGTAAGAAACCATGCCCGAGAAGCTTACTTTAAACCATATATAGCCTTGGAAAGCTTGCACAACAGTGTAGGATCTGAACTCTCAAATCCTTGAGGTTGTCGCATATAGAGATCCTCTTCAAGTGTGCCATGTAAGAATGCATTATTGACATCAAGGTGTTTGATAGACCAACCAAGAGAGACAACAATTGTGAGCATAACAAGAATGGTAGTTAATTGGTTTGACAACGGGACTAAAGGTCTTGGTAAAGTCATAGCCCGGTTCTTGAGAGAAACCCTGCGCAACCAAGCGAGCTTTATAGCGAGAGATAGAACCATTGGCATGACGTTTGAGTTTGAAAATCCATTTAGAACCAACTAAGTTTTTGCCAAGAGGGAGAGAAGTTAATGTCAAAGTGTTATTCCTAAGGAGAGAATTATACTCCTCTGCCATAACAGCTTTCCAAACTGGAACCTGAAGAGCAACAAATGCATTTTTGGGTTCAGTGGTTAGATAATCAGCTGGAGAAAAACAAGCTTTGTAAACTTTGGGATTGGCAGCAGCAGCTTTTGACCGTGTAATCATAGGATGGGGTATGAAACGTGAACATAGTGGTGCATGAGATGTTGGTGGAGTAGGTACCTCATAGGATGGAACAGATGTTGAAGATGAGGGTGGTGATGTGGAAGAATCTAAGGATGAAGAGGTCTTTATGAATGATTATTTCAACTTATTTAAAACCTTCAGTACATGACATTGTTTAGACCAGATCCACTGTCCGATATAGGGACTCAGTATCGGGCACGAGGAATATTTCCAGCCGATATACTTCCAATTTATTGTATTAAATTGCTCGCAAGAGTACGAGTTCGTTATAGATTAATAAGTTGATCCTAAGTCGTATTCTCAAGGAAGGCTAAGCAGGGGTTTGGATTTTTAATCTAATTAATCTATCTAGGCGAATTAAATTAAAGAATTTAAAATACGAATTACCTAGGCGAAAATTAATAAAGCAATTAAATCATAAATCTAAGAATGAAGAATTAAAGAAACTGAATTTAAACATGCCTTGAATTGATTAATTAACATGATTGAAAGGTTTGTATTAATGAATTGGAAATTAATCAAGAAAAGATCAGAAAGAAAATAGATCATAAAGCAATAAAGAAAGCAGTACAAGAACTCACAGATTGAAAGGAAAAATAATGCATTAAGAACTCCGGGTTTGAATCTCGAACGAATCCACAATGAAAATTGAAAAACGAACGGAATGAAAAATCTAACTATGGTGTTCTCTTTCGTGGTCTAAACCCTAGATTAGTAGTGAAACGTGAAGGAAAAACTGTATCGTATATCGCGCGTGGAAGTTTAAATAAAAAAAGAGAAATCCGTCGGGCTAGCGAGCTCTAGGGGGTAGCGATCACTACCCCCATGTTGTCTTGAATACGCTGAGAAGGGGTAGCGGGCGCTAGGGGGTAGTGCTCGCTACCCCTACGTTCTGTCCATAGTAATCTCCAAGGGGTAGCGGTCGCTACCCCCAAGTTCTGCCTGTACCCTAGTGATCACTAGGGGGTAGTGAGCGCTAGGGGGTAGTGCTCGCTACCCCCACACTTTGTTGTGGGAAAATCCATGGGGGTAGTGATCACTACCCCTATGCAATGTCTTCACTCCTTCTTTTTCACACCTTTTCGTCTCGTTTCTCTTTTCGAGTCTTGCTACTCTGTTTTTGTCGATCATAACCTACAATGCAACATATAGAAGACCAAAGCATCAATCCGAACAACAATAATCAACATTATGAATCTAAAATGTGAGAGAAACGAGACCAAAAACATATAAAACAATGATTGCAACACAGACAAATGTGGTATAGTAGAATATATAGTAGAGGAACGAGGGACATCAAATGTTGTGGATGAAGTATTGAAGGTCTGTTCATCAAACAATACGTCCCTTGAGACTATGACTTTACCATTTGGTAAAAGAATCTTATAGCCTTTATGATTAGAACTATATCCAATGAAAATGGCAGAACAAGACCTATACTCCAGTTTATGTTTGTTGGATGGCCTGAGATAAGGATAACATTCGCATACAAAAACCATCACTATAGAATAATCTGGTTTGATGGAAAAACACTTTTCAAGAGGTGTAGTGTAATCAAGATTCCGGCTAGGTGTTCGATTAATGAGATAAACAACAGTAACAAAAGCATCATCCCAAAATCGTGATGGTAAAGAAGCTTGAGACAACAATGATAACCCCATTTGAACAATATGTCTATGATTCATTTTGGCCAATCCATTTTGTTGAGGAGTATAAGGACAAGAAATTCTATGGTGAATACCTTCTTCTTTAAAAAAAAAATAGATAATCCTTGAAACTCCCCACCCCAATCACTCTGAAAGATCTTGATGTTCAAGTTCAGTTGGTTTTCTACGAGAGATTTAAACTGCTTAAAAGCTTGCAATACTTCCCCTTTAGATTTTAAGAGATATAACCAAGTATGTCGACTGAAATGGTCTACAAAAGTAACATAATATTTGAAACCATTTTGAGACAAAACTGGAGAAGGCCCCCACAGATCACTATGTATCAATTCAAGAGGTTTTTGGTAAGTAGAGGCAGAAGTATTATAAGGTAAGCGATGAATTTTGGAGACACAACAAGAATGACATAAAGAAGAACTTCTCATTGAACAAAAACGAACATTACATCTCTTCAAAACCTTTTCAACAATATCATAGGCACGGTGGCCAAGTCTTTTATGCCAGAGATCTAAACTAGGAAGAGAAACAGAACTGCTAGTAGCAAGAAGTGAAGGAAAAACATCTAAAAAGGCAGAAGAAACAAATGGATTAATGGCAGAAGGAGCAGCCTTGATTGAATGGAAAGCTAGACAGGGAGAAGGCCTGTGAAGCTTGAATCGGTGCAATCCATCTTCAATAGTGCCCGTGAGAAGAGTTTGCCTGGTGCATTGATCCTTAACAAAACAGAAACGAGGATGAAATTCAAAATACACCAAGTTGTCTTTAGCAAACTGAGAGACACTTCAAAGATTTTTGGTGATTGTGGGAACATGTAAGAGGTTAGTAAGAATAAAAGATCTAGAATCATGAGCAGTGGAGGAAGATAAATTAGGAGTCCCAACATGAGCTATTGGAACACCATAATCATCACCAAGTTTTAGAGTTTTATCTCCAACATATTCAGTGGTAGAATTCAAGTTGGAGAGGTCACCAAAGACATGATTAGTGGCACCTGAATCTGGAAACCAAACAAAGTGCTCATAGTTGTACTCTGAAGGAGAATAGTATTTCCTCGAGCTTGAGTTATGTTAATGTTTGGATTTTAAAAAGGTTGTTGAAAGTGGTGGGGTTGTTGAAATCCTTGAGTAGTATTATGGGATTGCTGCCTTGGCTGATAGGATTGTGGAACAAAATTATGTTCAAACATGTGCCAACACTCAATAGCTGTATGCCCAGGCTTCAAACAAACATGACATGTGGGTTTGTTTGCAGTAGAACCTCTGCCTCTGCCACCTCGTCCCCCTCTAGCAGCACCATTTCGACCCCCTCCTCTATTGAAATTATTGTAACCTCCTCTTCCTTGATTGTTATTAGTAGATTCTCTTGTACCAGAATTTTGAGCAATATTGACATATGGTTGTGATCCATCAGAAGTGATCCCAACACCTTTCATGGTTTCTAACCGAGATTCAAAGCTTAAAAGAAGAGCGTGTAGATCATGGACACTCCAACTTTCATTACAAGAAGTGACATTAACCATCACTGAATCATATTCTCTTCTCAATCTTGATAGAATATGTAGCACCTGATCTTCTTCAGAGACTTTGTAGCCTGCTGCACCAAGGAGATCACAACAGTTCCTTACTTTGTTAAGGTAATCTCTCATGGAAAGTCCTTTCTTCTTCATGGTTTGTAGTTGTAGCTTATACTGCATCAGTTTGGCTCTAGACTGGTTAGAGAAATTTGCTTCAAGAGCTCTCCAAATTTCATGGCTGGAAGTTAATCCCACGACTAATACCATGATACTTTCTGTAAGAGATGACTGGATCCAAGCTGAAAGAAGTTGGTCTTGTCTGTGCCAAGTTAAAAACTCTTGGTTTAACTTCATTTTCTTATTTGTAGGATCACCAACCGGCACATATTCAGGTGGCGTGTGGGATGTCCCATCAAGGAAGGATTCAAGTCCATGGCCACGTACGGTAGCTAGAATTTGTTGTTTCCAAATTAAAAAGTTTGTGTCTAAAAATTTTATAGAGATGGGATGATTTTGAGGTAGTATAGGAGTAAGGCAAGTAGGAGCCAAAGAATTGGCTGTAGCATCTGTATTGCTTTCGTCTGAAGACATGAAAGGTAAATAAAAAGAAATAAAAGAAGGATAGGAGGATGAGGCAGCAAAGACTGGTCTATGACCAGCTCTGATACCATGATAAAAAACAAGAGAACATAGCTATAGCCATGAATAGCTTGTAGAAGCAAAAATCAATTATGGATATCATTTCATTAATTTTTCTTCTTAATGTAGACGACACATCAACCATCCCTATATATAGAAATAGAAACACAAAAGTCTAAGTAGGGTAAAACCCTTACAGTGACTAAAGACAAAACACAATAACTAATTCTAAAACAAACTTCTACTATTGTTGCAGCTCTTCCTGCAGCTCGATTTGTTGATGCAAATAATGATCATGTGTAGCACACCCTACCATGTCATACTACCATATTCCCTTTTATCATTTGCTCCAATCACATGCATGTTAACACTTGAGCTATAAAAATAATTTTCCCCAAAAAAATTTCACAATGAAAAACATATGTCCCAAATATATCAAATCTAAATTTCACAAATTATTAAAATAAAAAATTCCATATTTAAAAATGGTTATTTTCATAAAAATTAAGATATTAAAATGTTAATAAAAATAAAATTCAATCTTACCCCGTGCACGGGTTTTAGTACTAGTTTAATGTCAATTTCTTAGCCAAATGTATGATCCTTAGATACGTTAATATGGTATTATTATCAAGTGTTCATATTTTCCAAAAGGTCTGTCTATCCCCTCGAATGAATTTTTATATTTTTATCAAAAAAAATTTGTTTGAAATTTAGTCGTCTATAATGTCTATTATGAGTACTAAGTAGAGGTAATTTACAGAAAAAAGAAATAATATTGCGAGTAAATCAAATAATAAGATTTTGTTAATAAGCTTTTTACATGTATGAATCCCGATTTCAGATTATAGAAAAATATCCGTTCGTTTTTCTACCGATCCAAGGAATTGGGTACTTTTTAATGATGGTGCTACTGCTATGCATTTATTTACAAGCATTTTGTGAACACAAAAACTTGGTGTTCCAGTCCAGTGTGCTTGGTCAAAAGCCAACTTAGAAATAAAAGAGGACAAGAAACTCAAGCAAATGCATTCAACCATAGTCAGTCTGTCTATATGGAGCAACCATGTCCCAAATTAGCAGCAACAACATTGGGAAAAAGAGACTACTGATAATTAAAAAGAAGCATCTCTTCATCCCTATATACGAATCATGCGAGCGTACATCTCACAATCCTTTTATTCATTCATTACACAGTAAACCGAAAACGTGAAAATCATACCGGCAGTAAAGTTGTGTCATGAATTAAGCGCAGTGCCTTACCATCCTCTCTGAGAGCCAGAAGAGTGTCCATTTAACCTGTCAAGAACAGCATTAAAATCGATGGGCTGACCGCTCTCCTCCAGCCTCTGAATGACACCAAGAACGTGGTCGCTTCTGTAACCCATGCTGACCAACTTCTCAATCAGCTCATTGTAAGGATGGCTGCGCATCGGCTGAGGAGGGCCCAACACGTTGGTACTAGGAACACGAGGTGGATTCTGTGGAGGCATGCCACTGGGAGGATACATATTTTGTTGGAATTGAGGCTGTGGAGGCATATGATGTGTCCTTCCCGACTCACCATCAAAGACCATGTAAGCATCTCCAGGAGGGAGTTGTGGACGAGGCCTGCTAGGCATGTAACCCTCCCCGGATTGTGCTGCATACCCAGTCTTGTGTTGTTGTGTTGGGGCCTGCTGTTGAATTGGTCTGGAAGGAGCACCATATCCATATGTTAATCCGTCGGAGCCTCCAGAACCGGGTCGGGATGCTCCTGCAAATGATACCTGCATATGCATGCTTCCCGGAGGCATTTCAGAAGGAGGCTGATTTGGCTGATTAGTCGGATAGGAAGAGTAAACCAGTGGAGATGAGGCTCTAATTTGTGGAGGCATAACTGCCTGTTGGGTTGGTTGAAGGGGCTGCTGGGACCACTGCTGCTGATACGGAGGTAGGGACTGAACCTGTGGGCTCATGTTTCCCTGAGGTTGAGAAGGGTGTGGAGCCATCCTGGAGAGATCTTGAACTTGAGATTGTGGCGTCAAGTACTGAGTTTGAGATTGTTGAGGTGGTGATTGCATATTGGCCATTTGTTGAGGAGGCATGCAATATCCCTGTACTTGCGCCATACTCTGGGGAGGCATGGATGACTGGGGTGCAACTGAAGGCTGCTGATGCTCAATTGGCCGAGTAGGGTGTGAGGGCTGCGGAGCTACTTGGTGAGGTAGTGCAAGTGCCAATTGCTGGTCATGATAATCTGACGAGTTCTCGCCATTTTTGGGTTCAGATGCAGGAACAGAAGTTCTCTCCTCATTCTGTTGTTTATTACTAGCTGAAGTGGAATCCTTTTGCGCGAGCTGAAGTTTCGCTAACTCCTTCTGAGTATCAGCAAGTTCCTGCTTATCTCTTAAAATCTGGACAGATCTGTGCACCTGTATTCCATATATTAGTTCATGCATAAAGGACGCATAAGACTTGTATAAAGGTACACTGAAAGGGAAAATGAAGAGGAATGCATGAATGTAATTCATCCAACTTAGAACACTCATCTATTTATGCTTTCTGGTTTACAGATTACAATGGTATCGTTTTTCCAATAGAAAAAAGGTCTCAAAACACAAGAAAACAGAATAACAAATTGTGACAGTATCAACAACATGCAACCCATTATCCAACTGAATGCGTGCTGCAGATCAAAATTTTGAAAACGAATAAGTTCAACTTCAACCTCCATGAAGATGAAGATAAAAAAAAAAGCATTCTCACATTTATAATCCATCCAGAAATGAAGAATATAGAAGGGGCATTAACACACAATTGCACATACCCATGTGAGAAAAATAGGTCATCAAAGTATAAATGGCAGTAATGCGCAACCAAAATAATGACAAGACATACCTCTTGAATATGCTTTTCCAGAGATCTAAGCTTTGACTCTGACTCTCCATGATCACGAACCCCATCAGAGCGCATTTCTCCAATTGATTTGTCCAGATTGTAACAATATAATTCCAATTGTGACAACCGTGAACTAATTCCCTCAAGAAAACGCATGATATTGTCAGTGTATTTCTTCATAGTGTTTTCAACAGTGGAGATCACATCTTGACTAAATGAAGATTCCTCAGGTGTACTATACGTTGCTGCAGGAAAAACATATGATCTCGCCATTCTGCTTTTGTTGAACTCCTGATGAATACCGAGCACAAGCTAGTTACAATGTTTGATCCATTATAATTCAAAAATAAAAAACACTAGCAGTGGAAACAAGCAAAGCATTTCGAGCACACACTCAAGCATAAACCAAAGCTGCTGACTAATATACAGCTGGACATGGAAAGACATGTAGGTGGTATTTTTATGGAAAGTGTATCCGAATCGACCAAATAATGGAACACAACAATCACAGAGAGACAAGAAGGGGTTGATGCAAAAACTCTCATGAAAAATAAAATAACAAAAATTTGCAGAGAGACATGTAGCTATATTCGTCATGAATCTGAGTTGAAGGCCAATACATAACACGTATCCATCCAATCCAGAACTCCAGAACCGATCAATCTCACCAACACGCAATAGTCAACGCATTCGATAACACAGCAAACCCTAAATCAAAGCTAAGAATGCACCAAGAGAAATGGAAATATCCGGATAAACAAGAGAAAAGCCCCGAATCACCACCTAGAAAGAAAACTACCTTGGCGGAATTAGCTGCAATGGAAGGATCGGAATGGATACCATTAGTCCCTTCCTGATTTCCATAATCCTCGTGTGAGCACAGAATATCATCCGAACCGAAATCGAACGATTTCGAACCCGAACTCGGAGCGCGACCACCAGGACCCGATGCCATGGCTACTAGGGTTTGCTGAGAGAAAATATATGGAGAGATAGAACGAGAGAGGAGGAAGAAGGCGAGAAAGATAGATAGAGAAAAAAGCACGGTTTGCTTAGCTTGTGAGTTGTGACTTGCGAGGAATTGAAAACAATGTTATTGAAAGCGGTTCGGTTGCTTAATAAAACCGGTTGGAACAACGCCGGCCGGTCCACGCGGAGACTAGAGAACAGTCTGGCTTCACAAAATCCCAATATGTCAGTCACAATCAGCACCGAACACATAACGGAAAGAGGTTGAGACACGAAATTACGGTCTGAACGGATATAGTTTTGGATTAGATGCTTTATTCGTTAATTTCAAAGAAGAATCTACTAGAAACGCCTAGTTTGTTCTAGTTCGAGAATAAAAGGATTAATTATTGAAATATCATCATTTTATTAAGAAACCATTTCTAAATCCATTTTATTATGTTTCCAGCTTCTTTAATTATGTATTGGTGTATTTGATTGTCTGAAAATCAATGCGTTAATTCCAATCCAATCTATATATAAAAATAAATCATTTGCCTTTTCTTTCTTTGTGTCGAATTGATGATGAACACAAATAACCCAGAACACAAACAAGAACGCAGTCCAGACGTTTGATGAAACGCGCCAGCAACACAACGCACACTAAAGAAAAATAACACGAACGATTTACGTGGTTCAGATCAATATGATCCTACATCCACGGAGGCAAAAGGAAACTCAATATTATTGCTGTAAAGAGGGTTACAAGAATCACAAGAATGTATGGTGTATCACTCCCAAGAAAGAAAATCTCAATCTCTCTATTGTAACTACCCACACTCTTTCTTGCTTCTCACTCAATAGTTATTAACCAACTATCTATCTCTTGATAACACTGAAAAAAACTCTGTACAAGAATAAGGGAAAACGAGTATATATACAACAGAATAACTACCCTCCTATGGCAGTTATAACAGCTGCAATGTAACCAACTCTGCTCTGCCAACATGAGGATAACACCGTGTATATGCATCGTGTATCCACCCACATATCTCAACACTCTGCCTATTTATCTTATTGTTTTCAGATTTTATTTTGTGTTAAATATGAATTATATTCATTTTTTTAAATGTTGATAAAAAAAATATCCACTATTTAAACTTATATATATAAAATACTCACTTTTTTATTTTCCTCCTATAATCATTAGGTTGTTATATCCCCATAACTAATTTTACTTCTTAAACGTCACCCATCTCTCTCTCAACTATATTATTTTGTCTCTACCTACATATCTCATTCGTTTATCTGCTTGAACAGGTCTAATTGAAGTCATTTTTCAGAAAATTTTCAGGTAATAATCTCATATTCCCTATTTATTCGGTATAATTTAAATAACGCCTGATTAGCGAGAACTACCGTTTGATTAAACACATGCGGTATTTACTTTTATCAATTATTTACGTGTGGTAGATATGTTTCTAGGAATAATTGATATTGAACTACCATAACACATCGATACCAGTCGGGTTAGAGCAAATACCGTTGGTACCCCAAACCAGCGGTATTTGCAACGGTAGATCCTACCCGAGTGGTATCAGCTCCATTGTGTATATATATGTTTTACATGCAAGAATATATCAATATTGTGCGATAATACCTAACTACCGCTAATACATATAACCCACAGTATTTCCACGTATTTGCTTTACGCAAGCGGTATTTGAAGAATTACATATTGTAAACACTTAACATATACAGTATTACTTCTAATTGCTTATTACATTCATTATTTATTTGTAGATGACAGATTATACACCTGTGTACGTGAGATATGTAGGTTATTGGGATGAATGTATTTATATTGGTGGTCAGGAGCTGATAGCACCTCTCCCGAACAATTATGTCACGATGACGAATTTAAAATTTTGCATCGAATACATGTCTATTGCAGCTGAAAATCAGTACAATATCTTTCGTCTGTCAAGATCGAAAAATGGTCGGCTTATCAAATATCAATTGACCACCGATGATAAAGTTAGAAGACTATTTTTGATCCAATTGTCATGGAGGTAGTTGGACTGTATCTGAGTTTCGTGTCGAGCACACTTGTACTGATAATATCGCACATCTTGGTCCGAAAAAGGTACACTCAAAGGTGATTGGCGCATTCTTTGCGAAGAAAATGCGAAACGTGAAAGATATCATTAGACCGAAGATTATTCAAGAGGAGCTGAGGAGGTGTTTCGGTATGGATGTCAAGTACGATGTCGCACTCAAATGCAGAAATCATGCTCTTGAGATGATTTACGGTAAGTATGATGCATCATTTCAGTTGTTGCCTGGATATCTACATATGTTGGAAGTGATGAATCAAGGTACGATCATTGATCTTGATGTCGATCCTGATAATAGAATTAGACATCTCTTTGTCGCTCTTGGAGCTTCTAGAGCTGGGTATGGCTTGTGTATGAGGCCCGTGATAGTTGTTGATGTCACTCATCTAAAGGGGAAGAACAATGACATTTTGTTTGTTGCAGTAACAAAAGATGCGAATAAACAAATTTACCCACTAACTTTTGGGATTGGGCCGATCGAAAATCACGAGTCTTGAATTTGGTTCCTTAACAGAGTCAAAAGAGCTTATGGTTGTACGCTAAACACATTGATCGTATCCGATCAACATGTGTCGATTGAGCATGTCGTGGGTATCGTATTTCCTGAAGCAACACACGGTTTATGCTACTATCATCTTAGCGGCAAGATCAAACGGTTTGGAAAGACAACTGTTGGTTTATTTCAGAGAGTTGCTTACACATATATGCAGAATGAATAACATAAAAGAATGAGTGTCATATAGGCTTCAAAGCATGTTGCTTATGAGAAGTTGATGAGTGTTGGACCTCCCAAATGGGCTCGATCGATGTGCCCAGTGCGAAGATATATCTTCTTAACATCTAATGCAGCTGAAAGCTTCAATAAGACACTGTTGTGGGCTCGACGTTAACCTATTTGTTCTCTTGTGGAAACAATGAGACTTGAATTGAAAAACTGGTTTGATGACAGACATCAAAAAGCTTCCCGAAATCATCAAGAATATCCCGAAAAGGTTATACAAAAGGTTTATGTCTCAAACTTGTAAAATAATATCCAATTTTTTGAATTTGTTAATTTATATACATTTACGCATTTCAATTCACGTAAACGTAACCATTTCCAAACTAATCAATTCTCGTCTTAATTTCAAATACAGTAAAACCTCTATAAATTAATAGCATTGGGACCATGAGATTTTATTAATTTAGAGAGATATTAATATATCGATAAATTAATATTTTATTAATTAAAAGAGTGACTTTTTAAATTCAACAAATTTAGTTCATATTTATTGAAAATAAATAAATTCATATATGTTTCATTTATTATATTCATGCATCACCAAATTCTTTGTAACTAATTAAATATAATCATATACAAAATTCATTCAAATGAAGCAATCTCAAGCGACTCAAGTGAGACGATCTTTGAAGAGAGCCTCCATGAGCTAGAGAATATGATTAAGGATGTTGGTTATCGCAATGAAATGGACATCAACGAATTGACAGACTATCCAGATGAAAATGATGAATGTTTAATTGTTCAAAATTTTGGAGGAAATTGTTGCTGATATTATTGAAAATCCTACTAATGATGAAGTTGAAGATGATTCAATACTATTGGAACCAGTCACGCGAAAGAAGGCTTTGAGGACGGCAACAACTCTTCACAAATTTTTGTTGCAGCTAGAGAACTCGACACCGAAAGTTTTTTGTGCAATTAGAAAAGTTAAAGATGAAATACAATTAGATTTAAATTTTAATAAAAAGAAATTAACAATAAATTCATATTTTAGCAAATTATTATAGTAATTATAATTGTAATTTTTATGAATTATTAATTTAGAGTTTTAATGGGACCTATATTTTATAAAGGGATTTTCCGAAAAATTATTATCTTATTATCTTATCGAATTTGATGATTTTTTACAAAGGCCCAAGTCGGGACCGGAAGATTTATCATTTTAGAGAGTTTATTAATTTATAGAGTATTAATTTATTGAGGTTTTACTGTACATGTGTTGTAAATTTCAATATTATAAAATAAATATTACTAGTGAAAAAATCATATATGAATATTTATAAAATCTACTCAATTTACTTGAATTTTATGTATATATACATATTCGTTTTAAAGTGGATAAAATAAATTTATATTTGAATATTTATAAAATCTACCTAATTTATTTGAAAAAAATAGTAATGCAATGTAATATAGTTAATTTGATACTTTTATCTTGTAATCTTATTTAAAATTTAAATTACATTATATTTATTAAAAATATTATTGTTTTTTTTAAAAAAAAAATATCGTAGAAAATATTTGCTCCTCTTTAGCTCAAAATCCTGGCTTCATCACTATCTACGGAGCATGATAACACATCGTTCATAAATGTATTAACATTGCCTACCGCGAGCGGGTGAGCATTTTTGATAAGATATATTGAATTTTTTAATCAATTTTGTAAACTTACTATTTGGTGTATATAGCTACATAGCTTTCGGTCACAACAACAACAATATAATATTTTTTAATTTAATAAAATTAATTATTTTAATAATTTTTTGTACAATAAATACTTGGAACGATAAACCCATGTCTCTAGCTCTGCATCTTGAAAAACTAAATACTAAACATGCATGGTGTGACTTGAATATGTAGGAAACAAGGTTTTCTTATCTAGTTGTTCACATTGACTGTTCTCTGCAGATCATGCAAATTTATGATAATTGTTCCTTCCAGTTCCATATATATATGTATATATATATATGACTAGATTTCATGCAAAAATAAGTTGGAAACCATTTACAATATTTTTACAAGGAGAAAAAAGGCAAAGTAGTGAAATATATTTTATTATAGATCCCTAATGTTTAACCTTTTCTAAAGAAATTCTCTCCCAATCATACAAATCAATATTTATTACAATTTTAGTGCGGAATGTACCAACCATGAATATTTAAAATCATATTGAATTTATAAAATGATGGATTATGATATGGAGAATGTAATTTAATAGACAATAATTTTTGCATAACAAAGTATACCAAAATGCATTTTATTTATAAATCAATGCGTCAATATATTATAAAAGCATGCATACAATATCAGAGGTATAATTTAATTTTGTCATTTTAACAAAAATAATCAATTAATATATAAATAATAAATTTCATGTAAAATAAAATGTAAAAAATCGTATGAAATTTTTTGAGTAAGGGACCTCACAAATTTTTATAATAGAAAACTATAGTTATAAAAAATAATATTATGTTAAATCATAAATAAGTAGTAGACGTAATAATTTAAGGAAAAATAATGTTATTAAAATTTTGCATAACAAATTGTTCCAAAATGCATTATATTAATAGATTAATGCATTAATATTTTTTAAAAGGGGTAAAAGCTAAAATACCTATTTTAATAAGTAAAAGATAAAACATACACATTTAAAAATAAAAGCTAAAAATTACCCAAATACATGAGCACTTGAGAAAATTGATCATGTGCTCATGTATTTTAACACACAAAATAATATAAATAACATGAGCACATGAAGAAATTCCTCATGTTATCATGTAAAGTGAGTATTTTTTATCTTTTATTTTTGAGTGAATATTTTTTTTTTATTTTATAAAAGTGAGTAATTTTACCCATTACCCCTTATTTAAAATATATAATAACATAAAGTAATATTACTTCGCATTCAAAACATATTGATAGCATTAAATATACATATATAATAAAAAGACATTTTAATAATTAAGGCATTAAAAGAAAACAATAATCGAACAAATTTAATATTATGCTAAAACATAATAAATTAATGCATTAATATACTATAAATGCATGTGTACAAGAAAAAATATATATTAATACATTATTATAATAAAAACATATAAGTATTTCTATATAAAACTTTATTCAACAAAGTATAAATCATTAAATGATTAACTTAAAAAATTCTGAATACAATTATAACATGTGAAAACTAATGCACTGATTTATTGTTAAAAAAATAAAATAAGATGTGCATTAATTTAAACAAAATATGTAATATACATCATTCTTTTTTTATCAAACCATGCATATTTCATTTCCAAACTATCACTGAACCGTGACTCCTTATTTTTAAAAACTTGTTCCGCACATTCCATAATTATAATGAAGAATCGAAGAATCCGTTTACAAATTATGCACAATTACCTAATTATTCTTTAATTTATTTTATCTCATTCTCATTCAACATATAAAATCACTTAAATAGAATCAATCTTAACCCTTTAATCTAAAAAGTTAATGGCATTGATTCATTCGTAATTCTCATCTAATTTTCCATTTTCATTTGATTCATTTGATCCATCTCCTATATAGTATAATCTCATCTCTCTTTTAAAGCCTTTTCCCTGATTGTGTCTGTTGTATACTTTATGGTACATTAGAATTATGATATCATCAGACCATACTTATTTTCTGTAGAGGGTGATTCTACAATCCAAGTATGTGGGGCGTCAATTACATGCTCAATCAGAAAAGCAATCGTAAGAGTTCAAGGAGAGCACCTATGAGTGTCATTTGAACAACTTCCGACGGTCAAGTTAGTACGATTGATAACGAAATAACAATAAAAATGATATCTACAACTAGGGCTGCAAACGAGCCGAGCTACTCGGGACATACTCGGTGCTCGATTCGGTAAAAG
>JAPKLX010000037.1:136218-199082 GCA_026898415.1 Leonotis leonurus | reverse complement strand
ACGAGCCGAGCTACTCGGGACATACTCGGTGCTCGATTCGGTAAAAGCTCGTTCGAGCTCGAACTCGTTAACAAACGAGCCGAACTCGAGCCCGAAATCAAGCTCGACTAAATTAACGAGCCGAACTCGAGCAGACCACTACTCGGCTCGGCTCGGCTCGGCTCGTTTGCAGCCCTATCTACAACTATAGAGTATACGATAAAAGAGAAGTATAAGGAGTATGGATACTAATCAACCGGTCGTGCCTGCTGGTCTGATCAGGATCGGTGTGCGTGAATTGGATTATGGGACGATGGAGAAGATGAGAGCAGTACAATCGTTGAGGGAAGTAGCTGAAAATGTAAGTTCGTGAGTGGGCATATTTGATTGGGTAGGTATGGTTGACTTTATATAGATTGAACCTTCGTCCCTTAGGGTTTGTTAACTCACCCCATCATGTCTATCTTTCTGCTTATCCTGAGTGTGGTTAGTTGCGATATTCGTGGTTCGGTTTCAACCGACCTTCTACTTTGGTGACTAGAGCCATTGTTAATTGTGCCGATAGAGTTTTGACTGACATTTTGAGCTAGTTGAGCCATTTATGAGCTCATATCGCCTAACTGTGTTTATGGAATTTCAGTTATGGTAAGTCAATTGAATTTCGTTGGGCTTATTAGTATAATATGATTTTTGCCTACTACATTTATTATCTAACATTTTTTATAGGGTAAGATGTAGTTACTAAAAAGTCAGGTTAAATACTAGACAATTAAAGTTAATTATCAATCAAATCAAATAAATATAAAAATACATATTTAAACATAATTAGATAATAGGATTGTTCCTCTAGTCAATAGAAGAGGGAGTTTTTCCTGTTTCAACTTGTTTGTACCACATATCAATGAAAAAGATCGTTCAGTGAATCAAAACCAAGAAGCAATGACCTTAGAGGTTTTTTTCAGGACAGAGTTGTTTGCTCTTCTTCCGCTTAGTGAGCTAAGTCAAACCTTTCCAAGTTATGGGTGCGTGAAACTAAGGTTTTGAAAATGAAAGCAGACCTTGAGCCGTAGAACCCCCAAGCCAAGAGTTCAGACAGAAGGCACAGAAAGGCCGACAAAAACAAGGATTTCAGATAAATGAAAAGATGATGGAGTTCATTAAAAATAAAAAGAATCGTGAAACTTTCAAAAAAGTAGGACTTCCCGTTGTTGACACAATCTAACATGTCCACAATTGATGTGGCGATGTTACGTCAGCATACGAATCACTATAATTTTAATTATTATTATTATTATTTTGTATTTGATAATATTAAAATATACCATAATTAATACATTCTAATTGAAAAATTAGAATTAATAAAAAATTATTACAAATGTAATTTTACCAATGATACATGACACATCATTCGCGAATGTATTAACACTTCCCGACCACTGCGGGCAGTTGAGCCGTTTTGAATTAGATGTATAGGTTAATGAAATTAACTAATCATCCTAGGGTGAGAATTTGGGACACAAACTTGGGACTTTCCCAGTCCCGACGACATTCAGGACCTGGATTGAAAATTAAAAATTTTTGGGACTCTTGTTTGGGAAATCTTGGTCTTGTTCGGAATTTCGGGACCATTCGAAACATTTTTTTCAGCACCATTACTTAAAATTTTTCAATTTCAAAACTCAAGAGTCTTCCGATCGAAATCGGGAGAAAAAATTTAATATTTTTCCGAGATCAAAACTTCGGCATCGATTTGGTCCGGTCCCGATTCCCACCCCTCCTTCCTAAAAGTATTTCCCACACTAATTCCAACAATTGATAATGACCAGTCTACCCCGGGAGTTGCACTGCACTTGCGGTTATTGCACTTCCTCGAGTCGTTTTTCGCCACTGCAAAAGTTGGAGCAGAATAACTCAGAAGCAGAAGAAATGGATCGGGTCCCCGCTGCTAACGGCCTCTCTTTTCGGGTCGGATTCACTGGCCACAGTGGCCACCTCACAGTTGAACCTCTGCCGCCCGTCGAGCGTCCCCACCGCCTCCACGAACTTCCCGACTTCGTTCTCGTTAGTATCCCTCTTTTCTATGCGAATTGACTATATAAGTTATTAGCAGCATTTTTTGAATTGCGGAGTCGTTGAACCTTGTCTGGAAGCAACAATTCATACTATTTAATTCAATGCGTTTTTTTGTTTTTGATATTTCTCCCGCCAACCACCCCTTCTGAGGGAAGAGTTTGTGAGTTGGAGTTAATTTATGCCGTGGTTTGAAGCATTGATCGTATGGAATTGGCATATTTGTATGCAGCCACCTGCATTCCCTGAAGAAACACCAGAGACGATAAAGGAATATGTGAAGGAGAAATATCTATTGCCGAGGTTGGATGAAGATATTTTTTCGCCGCAAAATGCTGGTAGACAATGGGAATTTGACTGGTTTGACAGGGCTGAAATTCAGCCAGAGCCATCAGTTCCGCGCTCTGTGATTGTTCCATCCTGGGAAATTCCTTTCAGGCGCAAAAGTAATGAATCAGACTCGCAGAGGTGGGAGCCTCAGTCAGTGGAGGTATGAAGCTTCCTCATTCTTATTGTGTGAACGGTTCTTTATTGTTTTTCTTTCCAACTCTATACGTAATCTAGGGATCTGCAGTCTTGGAACTGGGATCATGATTACACCGGACCAGGAGTTGAGCGCGTTAATCCATTGGGTATACTGAACCCGATAAATTGAGCACACAACTTGATCAGTTAAATGGGTGAAAAAGTATTTGTCTAGGTTCCATGTAATTGCAACACTGATTCTGAAAAACCATGAACTTATTGAAGAAAATAAAGTTCAAGCACAGAGGGTTTACTTCTAACCTCTGAGATTGCAGGCCTTGGATTGAAATGGGAAAAGGAATAGTATAACTATGCTTATTGGCTAATGTTTTGTGATTTATCATTTATGTACACTCGAGTCTTGAGGTTTTATGTTGGAACTGACATCAGCTGTACTTTATTTAACAAGTGCAGAAATATTTATTGATGCAATCCTTATTTTCATTAAAAGGTCAAGAACTAAAGTGTGCTGATACTGAACTTTCATTTTTTATGAAGTCCAGTTGCAGAATGTTTTACAGATTTCATTTATATGTTCCTGTCATATTTAGCAACAAAATAATGCACCGTCTCAGAGATAATTCTTATTTCCAGGTGGATATGTCAGAACTGGTAACTGGAGCCCAGGATTCAGGTGCTCTGCCACGTATTGTTGGACCTGCTAAAGATTTTGTGAGAGGAAGCATAAATAATCGCCCTTTTCGTCCCGGAGGACTCGAGAATGCCTATTCTTTGGGAAAAATTTATCCTGACGGTGCTTGCAATGGTGAATGGGCACGTGAGCTTCTGCATGGGGAGTCAACACAAATCCTCCCTCCAGGCTTTAAAGATGGACTGGATCTAGGTGATCTCGAGGTAATTTTATGTAAGAAGGACCCAATATTAGCAATTACAATAAATTTGTACTTTTTTCGTCCATCAACAATGTTACACAACTTGTTTTTTTTAATGTTCATAAAACTTTGAAGGCACACCCTTTGAGGTGGAACATAAGTGAGAATGTAAGTGTGGAGAAAAGCACGCCAGATGCAAGTCTGGTAAGTTGCTCTACTTCATTCGTACTCTATCCATTAAGACGTTACATATATACACTATGCTATTAGTCTACTTCACTCGTACTCTATCCATTAAGACGTTATATATATTTATTCTATGCTATTAGTGCTTCTAAAGCTTTACTGAATCGAAGAAGCAGTCTGCAATTGTTCTTATATTTGATGCTTCTAATGTTTTGTAAAGTGCAGAACGAGCTATCTGTGCAGTTTGATGATTTGTTCAAGAAAGCCTGGGAAGATGATGCCAATATATCTGATGAAGATGGTTCGTCTTCCTTGTACATGTTTTGGTCCTATTTACATGTATTGATGGCTGATTTGTTGGCATGCCTTGTACTGAGCTCAGTTTAGATTGCTTTTCTGCTTTATCCCACAGAAGCTAAATATACGTAAACTGGATCTTAACTTGTGAAATGTTGTAGAGTTTAATCCTTTTAAATCTTTGATACAAAATGATCTATAGTTTCCAAATTTGGTCTGCTACAGATATATCTCTTGGTAACACGATTTTGCTAGTGGTTGTGGAAGTGTTCTCTTTAGCTTGGGAATATCTGAATAGCTATATCCATTTTCTTTCCAACTCTATCGAGCTGTTTCTCAACTGGATACTGTAATGACTAATGCCTAGATAAGGTAATCCAATTTGGTTAAGACAATGTTTGGGAGCTGCATGGACGTGGTTGTAATGATGAAAGAGTATTCATTCTCCGTTCATATTAGAATTCTTTGCATTGTGTGGTTTAGCAATAATGGTACTTTTGTATATGACAGTATAGGCAAAATGGATGATGTGAGGAAGATCAGAACTAAATGTCTAGTAGTGATTGTAGTTGTTTACTAACCCTTGCGCTTCATTTATCATATTTACAACATATTGCTGATCGAGAGTTTCCTTGGCCTCGTAGAATAAATTTACTTCCTATACAAGCCAAATATAGAATAACTTGAGAATATTTTGGAAGTTATCGTCTTCATCTGTAGGTGGCATCCATAGTAATTTTATGGAAGCGGAACCTCAATTCACCTTCGTTTCATTATTTTAAATGGGTTTGATTTTGATTGTGGTATTTTTCTCTTTAAATCTGTCAGGATGATTCATCAAATGAAAATTACAGCTTCAGTATAAATATAATGACGCTCAGTTTTCATGAACAAATAATTCTGTTCCTATAGCCGATCAAACGAAAACTATGATTTCCTTATGTAGGTGATAAGTTTGAGATCTTGTGAACTGACAGAAACTATAAGTCTACATACATATGGTTTATACTCTAGGAGGTTAATATGGAGCTAAATATTCAGGTAATGTTCCAGAAGTAGAAAATAAAATGGAGTTGGCCAATGAATCTGTCCAAACAGAAACCGAAGAAGATTTAGTTACAGTTGATAATGCCTTCAAGAAAGAACCTTCTATTCTAGATGAAATTTTGACTGATGAATCAGCAGAATCAACATTAAGAGCAGAAGAAGATATAAATAAACAACGTAAAGAGGTAATAATGGTTTCTCAAGTATACATGTAATTGGGATTATCCCGATCTATCAGATCTAATAGTTCTTCTGTTTTTAGGGTTGGGCCATTACTGGTAGTACTGAAGAAATTGTAGAGCGGTTTGACGAACTTGTTCCTGATATGGCACTTAATTTTCCGTTCGAACTTGATCCTTTTCAGAAGGAGGTAACTGGACGTAATTTTAGTCAATAATCTAGTGAAACTTTTTCGCCATACCTTTTGCATCAAGGAAATGCTGGAAGCACTAGATTCGTTTGAATTGAAGTAGTTCTCTTTGAATATATCACAGGCCATATTCTACCTTGAAAGAGGGAAATCTGTTTTTGTGGCTGCTCATACATCAGCTGGAAAAACAGTTGTTGCAGAATATGCATTTGCTCTGGCATCAAAAGTAAGTCTGTAGTTCTGTGCTTGTTTAGTAATTCACTGGTATGATTTCCATTTAAACTTGCGCATCTCTTTTATATCCCCTCAAATAAGGTCTTCTTTTTATGATTTTCTTGTGATTGAACTGCTGATATAATGGTGTGGAAGGATTGTGAATGATAATTTTATCTGAAATCATGGTAAATATGCAGCACTGTACAAGAGCTGTGTATACAGCTCCTATAAAGACGATCAGCAATCAGAAGTACCGAGATTTTTGTGGAAAATTTGATGTTGGACTCCTAACAGGGGATGTTAGCTTGAGGCCTGAGGCCTCTTGCTTGATCATGACTACAGAGATATTAAGATCAATGCTCTACAGGGGTGCTGATATCATACGTGACATAGAATGGGTGGGATTTCTGTTTAGACTTTGTATCCTTCTTTTCTATATTGTATCATGCTCAGCTATTTATCCCTTTTAACTTTATCGTCTCCTTCTAAGACTCTTGCTGTTTGTTTACCTTGTGTTCGGAAAGATAGGTTATATTTGATGAAGTACATTATGTTAATGATGTTGAAAGAGGAGTGGTTTGGGAAGAAGTTATCATCATGCTTCCTAGGCATATTAACTTTGTGCTACTTTCAGCGACGGTATGTACCTCTTCTGACTTATATTGTCCATCATTGATATGAGATTGGTAACTTATGTACTGCTTCTGATTTATATTGTCTATCATTGATATGAAATTGGTAAATGTAACACAACTTTGTTCTTGGCTAGGTTTTCATGCTGCACTCTGAATGTGCTCTTGTTGCACGAGGAGTTCTATTTCTATTAAGTTCATTACTATCAGTAGTACATGTCATGTGGTATCCATTTTGAATCCGAGCATATGTGTAATCAATACCAAAGGTCGTAAAATTAGGTGTCATGGAATGGTCATACAATTGCAGCTCTGCCACAACCAAACTATTTCCTTCCCCTGTTTGGTATATTCCATCTTAATTGAATTGATCTGACAATGATTTCCCCCACCCTCAAAAAAAGAAAAAAGAAAAAAAGAAAGGTAATAATAATAAAGTAGAAAGAGGACTCTCTCAAGATACTTCTACATTTATAACAGTCATCCCAGAACTTTAAATTGTGAAATTGATTCTTAATAATGTTCTATCATCTATGGCATCCATACGAATTGTTACTTGGCGGATTTTCTGGACACTTATTTCTTGGACATGCTCTCCATTGATATTAATCGAAATTTTTTGTTGTGTGCTTTCATGTATATTGAATAATGGTTGAAACTTGAAACTGTCGCTTCTGGAAAGAGAACTTCCTTGTTTTTTTTTTCATCTTTCAATTTTGCTATATTATGTAAGATGCATGAGGTGTTATTTTTATTCATCCAGAATCCGTTTTTATCCTGGTAGCGCGTAGAGTAATATATTCGTTAGTGTAGGTTCCTAACACAATTGAATTTGCTGACTGGATTGGGAGGACAAAGGAAAAGGAAATTCAAGTTACTGGGTTAGCATCCTGTTCTTGATATGTCATTTGCATTTTTACAACTTCCTGCTGTTCTTATGGGCAAAAATGTACTTCTTTTATGGGATTAAGAAATGATAGTTTTGTTCAATAAGTTAATATTACGAAGGAATGCATAACTAAAGTTACACAGGAGAGAAACACTAAAAGAAGCATGTGAACATGCTGCTTGATTAATTGCAGAATTGGGAACCCGGTTGTACCTACTTCCCTAAAAAATGGAATTTGGAAAACAAAACAAAACAGATAAGCAGAGAAAATATAACACAGAAACCTGCTAGAATAACTCAAACATTGAAATAAAGATATCCCAATATTTTAATAGTGATACCTAAACGAGTGACATAATCCTAACCAAAGATAAACTCCAATCTCTTGCAACATCTGAAACAAAAATAAATTCTGGGTTATTTGAAATTTCACCTAGAAAAACTTTATTCTTTGAGAAGTGATATTTTATCTTTTTTCTCAATCATGTAGGACCATGAAAAGACCAGTCCCACTGGAGCATTGTCTTTTCTATTCTGGAGAGCTTTATAAAATCTGTGAAAATGAACAGATCATCCCTCTGGGATTAAAAGCTGCCAAAGATGTTCACAAGAGGAAAAACTCGACTACAGTTAGTGGTGCAGGATCTCACTCTGGATCTTCTATAGCCAATGAAAGGGCCAAGAGGCATGAAAGTTCTTATGCAAAACAGAATAAGCATTCTGCATCACGGAATGCAGCGAACTTCTCTGGTGCTAATCGGGGGACTCAAAGCAGTACTAGTAACAATTGGGGTTCGTGGAGATCAGAAGCTTCTATATGGCTGTCACTTATCAATAATCTTTCAAAGAAGTCCCTTCTGCCTGTATGGTTGAAAACTTAACATGCTTTATATTTTTCTTTTTGCTCCCCTGAATAACAATTCTGTTTTTCAGTGATATGCCTCAAGTATGAATTTGCCATCTGCTTAACGTCTATCAAGTTGTCAATTGCCTAGGCCTTGAAAGATAAAATTTCATTATAACTTCTAGTGATGCGTCATATATTGCTGTATTGGAAGGGAGGAGTTGGGGAAGGGCGACTTTTATTTTTCCAAGTCATCTCAATGACTGAGACAATGTTTATTTTTATACTATAAGTCGTTAATAAATATGTCAATCCATATAGAGTTTTCGACATAACACTAAGATATGGATACATATCATAATCAGAAGAAAGAGTACTCAACAGGCTGACTTGTGTCTACAGGTGGTTATTTTCTGTTTTTCCAAGAACCGATGTGATAAATCAGCTGATAACTTGACTGGGACAGACCTCACAACTAGCTCTGAGAAAAGCGTAATCAGGATCTTTTGTGATAAAGCATTTTCAAGGCTCAAAGGATCAGATAGAAATCTTCCACAGGTTTGGAATTTGAAATTATTGGTTGCAATAGGTTATGGATGCTGGACTTGATATGCATTTACTCCATAGGTTGTTAGAGTCCAAAGTCTTCTTCAGAGAGGAATTGGAGTACATCATGCAGGCCTGCTTCCAATAGTTAAGGAAGTTGTTGAAATGCTTTTCTGTCGCGGGGTTGTCAAGGTAGCATGCTATTTACATTTCTAATGGATGTAAAAGCTTTTTACTGCTCCTTGTGGTCATCATATTGTTGGCCTTAACATGGTACTGTATCGCTGAAAGAAATAGGTGCAGTTTATCAGATTAGAAAAGAATAAAAAACTATATAAATGAAAATTTGTTAGTTCTTCACTTATATTCATGAAATATCGAAAGTGAGCTTGTCAATACTGACATGACAATGTAAAAATGTGAGATATTCAAACTTATTTGGTCTGGATGTGACCACAGGTAGATATATAGGAGTGAACAAACACGTCTATTTCATTACTTAAATATGTTACGTATATACATGTCTAAAGAAAATTTTCTGCATGAATATGTCTGCATCTAGTCCAACCAGTAAGGTAAAATTCAAGTGTACTAAAATTTGGTATATTATCATTTATGTTTTAAAAGTTAAAACTGTATATAGTTATGTTGATTTTGGGGGCGTTTTAGTTGTGTCTAGAGAAGACACAAAGCCTTGAGATAGTTTTTCCAAATTCTAATGGAAGATTGGGACTAAAGTAACACAAGTTAGAAAATACAGCTATTTTTTATTTTAAATACATCGGGATCAAGTCTGTGTCCATAATATAGTGGACCTGCCTATTTTTCTATCTGGAGTTTTCCTTCTTAAATAAATGCTTCAATTGATGATAAAAAATATAAAAGGCTGCATGTGCTGCCTAGATTTAAGTATAAAATTCAGTGTATTTCTGTATTGTGATAGTTTTAGAAAATAATGTATATATTTCAAGATTTATCATTTATGTTAGGACTTTTCAAATCAATAATCCCGTACAGTAGCTTTTTTCTCTGGGTTGCCTGATTTGTAGTACTTTTTTTAATAGATACTGTTTTCAACTGAGACATTTGCAATGGGAATCAACGCCCCAGCAAGGACGGTAAGATGCTATGAGCATGTCTCATCTTCCTTAGGCACACTTTTCTCTTGTGATTATCTGAAGTTTAATGTTTATTTTTCTTTTTTTTATAAAGAAGTTTAATATTTATTGATATTCTCTTAATTTGCCTTTAGTAGTTTGAAGGAGGAGCTTAGTTAAGTAGTGATGTCATCTAGATTTACCATGTTTATTAATTCATTCTGACATTGTTCAATACTTCAATAATTGTTAAGCGTCGTTCTGGTGAATTGTCCTTAGGGGAAAAATTCAATTTTGTAAAAACAAAGAAAACCGGTATATATACTTTTGCTTTTATATTGGAAATCTGAAATAAGCTTTTTAGATCCATTGTCATATGATTTCAGCTTCTATCCCGAGTCTCTTTGTACATGATTAAAACAATAATTGTTTTACTACCCTCAGTTGTAACTTCTTGCTCTAAATGAATGCTTTTTTCAATCTATTGCCTTCTTCTGTCTTTATACTTGCTTGTCAATTTTCATCTGGACTTATTTTGGTAGCAGATTTGCAGGTTAGATCTCAGTTTTGTTTATTTCACTGTTTTATTAGTAATAGGTTTAAGATGTTAAAGAACTCTCAGTCACCAACATCTTAATTCAAAATCTCACTCGTCTTTGACAGGTTGTCTTTGATTCTTTAAGGAAATTTGATGGCAAGAAATTTCGACAATTACTTCCAGGAGAATATACTCAGATGGCCGGTCGTGCAGGCAGGAGAGGGCTTGATAAAATTGGTACTGTAGTTGTGCTGTGCCGTGATGAGATTCCTGAAGAGAATGATTTGAAGCACGTTATAGTTGGTAGCGCTACTATGCTTGAGTCTCAGTTTCGACTCACCTATATCATGATCTTGCACCTTCTACGGGTCGAAGAATTAAAGGTAGGAACCGATACACCTAAATCAGAAAGGTTTAGAATATAAATACTCCTGAGGACTACATATTTTCAATATCCCATGTCTGTGAATTTCAATACTTGATTCGAGCTTTCTGACTTTTGAGCAGCAGTGATTGCTTCTTCATGAATACTGTTTATCCTGAGACCGACACCTTTCCAAATGTCCCAATTCACAAAGGATTATAAAAATAAAATAAATATTTCTGCGGACAACGTCTTTCCAGTATCCCATGTCTGCCAGTTCCAATAATTTATTGAACTTTCCGACTTTTGAGCAGATGTCAGTGCTTTCTTCATGAATACTGTTTAGGTTTTCCACATCGACGCGGTGTTCATATCTTTCTCTGGTCTTTGCATCCATCTATTTCCACCACATAGATAAATAATATATTTTCTTATAAGATCAGTTGATATGCCCCTTATGAAGATTTTAGTAAATATTTATGTGTTTGTCACAAATATTCAGCTGTTAGTAATAAACTACAGAGATAACTTGGGCACTTGAAAACTAGCATATTATGAAGGCCATTGCTTGAGCAACCGTGAATCCAGTATACCCACCACAATTCTCTGGTAATCTGCAGCTATCCCTGTCAGACATGCTGGGTCTCTATCCGAACGTATGGTGACTAGACCTTCTTTTCGCCAGCAACACCATTGCCTGCACTACGCCATGTCCTATCATGCTGGTTGACAAAGCACTTCGTAAATTGCCACATTTTGCACCTCAACAGATTGCAATACCCGACTGTTTTTATATTTTAATTTGAAAGATGGTGCAACCATAAAAAGAGGGAGACTATTAATCAGACGAAAAAACTTAGTTACTCCTCATTGTTGTCCAAGACAAATCAACCTTTATGTTTTTCACTGTTTTCAACGAGGCTTGCCCTGCTTTCAGTGTTGCGGCTTATAGCCAAGCTTGTTCCAGTTTCCATCTATTTATCTGGACTGTTAGAATGAAGTTCGGTGGTTTATATCTGTTTTATTATATAGAATGTGCTTCTGGATAGAAATTAGCTCAGCTTAGTTTTTTCCTATTAACACAATCAGATAATGAAAGTGAGCATATGTGGAGTTTGTGATCATTGATACGGTCTTGATGTGAGATAATTTCTGAGTATGCTCCATTTGTTAGTTCTGAAATTTTATTTGTTAATGTATCGAGCTCGAATTAATTCACTGTTCACATTTCTGGTCTTGTCGGGAATGTCACTGCAGGTGGAAGACATGTTGAAAAGAAGTTTTGCTGAATTTCATGCTCAGAAGAAACTCCCAGAGCAGCAACAACTTCTAATGCGGAAGCTTGCTCAACCGGCAAAAACTATTGAGTAAGCATGCAAGAACATACTTTAAGCAGCTAGTGCCAACTCTTTGGTATGCCTCTCCATTAGCTGGTGTGTTGAACATTAAGCTTTACATGCACCCTCTCAAAGACTTATTAAATGTAGCTGATCAGCATCACTGTTACTGTTAGTCTATTATTAAATCTAGGATGAACTCAGCTTCTTTTTATCTTCTTAATACCTTCTATTTTCTATAAAAAAATCCAATGGGAGGTAAATACACTTAAGTAAATCTTTTTGGTTTACGAATGGTACAATGTTATTTCGCGTCGAGATAAGTACATTGTTAAGTCTTTGCTTCGTCCTCCCTATTTATACAATGCATGGGATTACTTCCGAGTTCAATTATATGCTTATGTATAGCATAGCAGTATGTTGAGCTTTTTGCTCGATCTAGTATTTCATGTCTTATTCTCTAAATGACCGGCCTAGCACAATCTCATATCTCCTGATAGACCTTATCGCTAGAGTTTATGGTTCATGGACCGCCTTCTTTTTTATCCTGTCCCTGAGCTAATATACAATCTAAAGTGCCAGAAAACTCCTGGCCTGCTAATGATACTTTAGATAATCTTAGTGCAAGTTTGATAATTATATATTTGACATACCACTTATGCTTGAAGTTCCATTAACTTTGTCACGTGGTTGCAGGTGCATCAAGGGTGAACCGGCAATAGAGGATTATTATGACATGTACACGGAAGCTGAAAAATATAGCTCTAAGATCATAGAGGCAGTCATGCACTCCCAAGTTTCCCAACAATTTCTAACTCCGGGAAGGGTAGTTATTGTCAAATCACAATTGGTGAGTCTACAATATTACTAACATCTCTATAAAGTATCATATGGATGAGTTTTAGATGCTAGCTGACATTGGAAATGTGAAACCTTGAATAGATAATTGAAGGAAAGATAAGGTACTGCTAAAATACTTCGATCCAAATATAGACAATTATCTAGTTGCTTTTTTTTAGTCAAACATACGTATGGTTTGAGGTTTTTTCGGGTTTAATTGAGTTGATAATTGATCACTCTTGTGTTCATTATATGTTATTTCGGCACATCTTATCATCAGAAGGAAAAAAGAGAAGGGAAAGAAAAGAAGAAAAGAGAAAAAGCTAACATTATCATGTCCTAAAGTTGCAGGCCCAGGATCACCTGCTTGGTGCTATTGTGAAATCTCATTCAGCTAATTACAAGAAATACTTAGTTCTAGTGCTGACTCCTGAGTTGCCTGCAATCTTGGCAAGTCAGTCGGATAGTATAGATAAAAAAGGTGGTGGTTTCCAAGTTTTAGTTCCAAAATCAAAACGTGGCCTGGAAGACGAATATTGTTCAACAGTCACATCACGTAAAGGATCTGGAACTGTCAACATAAAACTACCTTATCGTGGTTCAGCTGCTGGAGTTAATTATGAAGTTAGAGAGGTGGCAAATAATGAGTTTTTATCCATATGCAATAGGAAAATAAAGATTGACCAGGTTCGGCTCCTCGAAGATGGTAGTGCTGGTGCCTTTTCATTTACTGTACAGCAGCTGTCAGCTCTGAAAACTGCTGGAAATAAGTATCCCCCAGCTTTGGATCCAGTGAAAGGTATGGAAACAGACTACTCTTCATTATTCTTCTGTCAAATAGCATACTTTTCCCCCTCCCTCCATGAGCAAACATCATATTTTAAACTATCTGTAGGAGTACAAATTTCTTCTTTGTTTGAAAATAAAATATACTAGGCAATCTTTCTTATATTATTTGTTAAATATACTATATGTGAGAAGGTGACCATATTTCCTTAAGAGTGTTAGCTGGAAAAGAGGTATATAAGGTGGTAAACTGCACTAATAAGTATAAGGATAAGGTGTGAAATTCAAAAGTAACCATATTCTTAGGAATGGATTAGATGAGCTAGTAGCAAAGATCTACAAAGCAGAAGAATGTGATAAATTGCATGTAAAGTTCAAGGAAGGAAAGTAAAATCATGCATGGATGCATCCTAATAGCTTGATCAAGATCTTAACTCAGATTGAAGGACTACTTAGTATTGGGGTAGCCAGACTTCAATGAGGCCCATCTCGGAAGAATATGTTGTTGGCCTGCTTAATCTAAGCCAATCAATGCATCTATGGATCAACCTATTAAACTCATAGTGGATCAGGGTAATTTGCTGGCAGAACAGGGAAATAGAGTAGGTTGGTAGCTATCATATTAGTTCAGCTTAGTGCTACTATGACTCTAACTAGTGAATTAGAATCCAGATAATCTTTTATTCTGGAAACTCGCTTCTCACATGGAGAGAAAGATGACTATGGTTTGTAAAGGCTCTTGTCAATTGGTTTGGAGGGGTGCTCCGTATCACATTGCCTTTGAATTATTCATGCCGAGTGAATATAATATGTATATATGTTGCAAGAACTAATTCAGTTACAGAAGCAGTTAAATAAGGTCCTCCATACGTTATCATGAAGAAAATGCCCAGGATCAGATCAGTGTATGAACTTTTGGTTAAAATCACTACTGTTGATTTAAAATGGTAAATTCATGACTTCTTAATATAATTCTTATGGTTCTTGTTGGTGAAACTGACCTAGTGGGGTGTTTGTTCTAGTTGTATAAGCGGGGAGTCCCCAGCTAGTTATTTATTGTTTTGTTACATATTATCTGATTATTATGTGATATCAAAGCCCTACAATATGCATAGCTATCTCCAAGCTCGTGTGCTTCCTAAGATTGAAAATTATGTACATTAAAGGCATGCTACATTCTTTTCAGCTGTTTGAAATCTCCTATTTGTGCATCATTCTTATGTTTTGTCAAGCGAGATAATGAGAGATCAGGAACTCATGTGCATTGTCACTCTCGATTCCGAGCTCTGGATTGCATATTTGTTCATTTCATATGCTGTTTTAACTACAACCTTTTGTTCTTCTCATGTGTTTTTTCTTTTTTTTTTTGGCGGTCTTCTGCCAGATCTGAAGCTGAAAAATCTAAATGATGTTGAGAATTACTTAAGATGGACGGGGTTATTGCAGAAGATGGGAGAAAGTAAGTGCCATGGTTGTGTCAAATTGGAAGAGAACATTAAGTTAGCCCGGGAACTGAAACGCCACAGTGAGGAAGTAAATGCTCTTCAATTTCAAATGTCAGATGAAGCACTTCAGCAGATGCCTGACTTTCAGGGACGGGTATGTTGTCCATATTTTGTGCACATTCAGAAACCTCAGCTATCAAGCTTGATAATTTATTTAACATACAAGTTTTGTCTATGCAGATTGATGTTTTGAAAGAAATTGGATGTATAGATGCTGATCTTGTAGTACAACTGAAAGGTAGGGTTGCCTGTGAAATGAATTCTGGAGAGGAGTTGATATGTACAGAGTGCTTATTTGAGAATCAACTGAATGATCTTGAGCCAGAAGAAGCTGTGGCTATTATGTCCGCCTTCGTCTTTCAGCAGAAGAAAACTTCTGAACCTTCTCTTACACCAAGGCTCGCTCATGCTAAAGAGAGGTTTCCAACTTTTTCAAGTCTTAATTTCTTACATTTATCTTTCATAGTTCCCTTATTATTATGTGCCTGACCAATGTTTTAGCTGACATATTATATCTATAGGAGAGAATATTTTCTTTTACTTTTTTGTGATCTGGTAATTGGTGAAGGATTTTGTTGAAATTTGAAGAAAATGTTGCTAATGTAAACTATACTGGGGGTGCTTAAATCAGTTTGATTAATCTAATACCACATTTGAGGAGGAAAAAGACCAGAATAACTTGCCTTTTCATTCATGCTTCAGAAGTCATAATTTACCAAGACCTTGCATAACGTCAATTCGGACTTAGATGATGATTTTGAGATGCGTAATTAATTCTCCATAGCTATTGATTCAAATGTGAACTCAGCAATCTTGCATAGCTTCTTTACTATGGAATGTTGATTAAGCTTGCTGCAGAGTACTTCGTTGTATAGGAGTATGGGAAACTGAGTGTCACCGACTCATCATAAAACAAAATACAACTTATCTCATTTTAAATGCTTTTTTTAATACAAGCCAGTATCATGAGAAAAAGCAAAATGATACAAATGAAGAAGGGACAAACTAGCACCTCATAATCATTATTTTAAAAATATTTAGTTATTATGTTGCCTTTTTTCTATTTGATTTGTGCATATCATGATAGTCAAATATACAAAAATTTAATTTACTGTGTTGATTGATTCAATGCATTACTTTGTGTCGAATCCCTTCATCTTTTTTTTATGGTTACTATCATGTAATCATATTTGCAGTTTGCTTCAATATTGGTTTCTTGACCTCAGCATAAATTCATCCAAATGTGCGACTCTTTAGTTCAATGTATGCCTTTGGGATATTAAATACCAATCTTTATTTTCTGTACTTCAGATTGTATGATACGGCAATAAGACTTGGACAGCTTCAGGCAGAATTCAAACTGCAGGTTGATCCTGAAGAATATGCCGGAGAGAATCTAAAGTTTGGTCTAGTTGAAGTTGTGTATGAATGGGCGAAGGTATTTTCTCTTCCCTCGATCCAGACCTAGCTAACTGCCTGTGATCCTACCTGTTTATTTTGAGTCTCTTGTTGTAAACTTGATAATTTAATTAGGATTTAGATCAACGAAAGCCGCTAATCGCCACTTAAACCCTTGAATTCTAGAAACACCATTTGTTTGATTAAACACCATCAAGTCTAATTTTTTAAGGTTTTTGAGAAGTGGAGCTAAGTGAAAGTGTATATTTGCACGCTAGTCAAGTCTAGTTCTAAATTTAAGCTTGATGCATAGACATTGAAGTCAGGCTCGCTCCCTGCTCATTGTCAAATAAACTGGTTTTCACACCCTGTAGCTCTCAAGATGTAGTTATTTGAGATGGACATAGATAGTAACCAAGATACATGTTTGTGTAATGTGTGAGTGAGCGTCATCCAATCCGATAAAAGAATATGCATTCATTGAAGGTCAAATCAAACTATACAGAGGCAAATAGTAGCCTCAAACTATATAAATCATAGCCATTATGAATGGTATGATTCCCCTCCCAAGTGGCTAGAATTTATGTATCAATAAGTTAATGTCTAGTTTGGATTTTAACTGCAATTATATATATACTATATATATTACTTATTTTGCTAATCAATCTTCCTACAAGAATCTTAGAACCCTTAAAAAGAAAAAAAGAATTAAATATTATTAATTTATTATATATTAACTTGCCAAGATGAATAACAGAAGCTTGTTAAGTTTCGATTGACTTGGCCACTCAATTAATGTAATGAAACTGTTAATTAGAGCTCGTAAAGCTATTGCTCACAAGATTAGTTGATGTCATGGTCATGAATCCCATCTAAGATGGCTTAGAATTAGAATTGGATTCATGTATGTTATTTCCAAGTTCCAATACACAGGGTGAGTAGCCATGATAAACTTGGCAGCCTATTATCAAGTGTGAATAAGGTGGTCAATCATGTTATGTATTGCTGTCATTGAATGTGAATTCATGATGTCAGAATTGAGATAAAATTTACTGTAACAAGATCTTGAATGGTGGTCGATGACTAATGTAGGATGAGGTCTGCTACCTGTCGAGTATAAAGTTAATACTATATTTTCATTAGGTTATATACAGTAATAAAATGTATTGCAATTAGGGGTGTAATCGAACCAAACTGAATCGAATACTGTCAGGTTCGAGTTCGGCTCGTTTGAAAATTTGAAGGCTCGAGTTCGGTTCAACTTCTAAAAACCAAGCTCGAGTTCGATTTGATAAATAAAAATCGAGTTCGGTTCGTTAATTATTCGATTTAACAGTAAATTCGAAAGCTCGAACTTGGCTCGAGTTCGTTAAATATTCAAATTCGAGTTCGTTAAAAAGCTCATTTATTAAATTATTTTGTTAATTTATATATATTTTTATGTTAATTTGATAAGTTCGTGAACTAGTTCGTATATAAAGTCCGCAAACTATTTGAAGCTTGACTCATTTTTTAAGTTCGTGAATAAGCTCGTTAATAAAGTTCGTGAACTATTCGAAGTTTGGTTCGTTAAATTATACTCCCTCCATTCCTTAAAAATATGTATCATTTGACCCGGTGCGTGTTTTAATAAAATGTACTCCATCTGTCCCACTAAAAGTGACCACGTTTGACCAAAAAACTTTCACAGATTTTGTCAAACGTGGTCACTTTTAGTGGGACGAAGGAAGTAGTTGACTTGAGTGGTAAATGTATTATTAATTGTTAAAATATAATTAATTTGAATGGTGTGGAGATTGAGACCCACAAAAATGTGTTATTAAATATTAAAATATAGTTGATTTAAATGGTAGTGAAGATTGGGGCCTACAAAAAAATGTACTACATCCAAAAATAGAAGGTGCATATTTATGAGAACAAATCAAAATGGCAAAATATGCATGTTTGTAAGAAATGGAGGGAGTATTCGAACATGTTTGCGAACTTTTTGAACCGAATACCTTTAGGCTCGAAAAAATATTTGAGCTCGGTTCAAGGCTCGAGTTCGGTTCGTTTAGTAAATGAACGAATTTGAAACGAACTTTATTCGAGCCGAACCCCGAATAGTTTATGAATAGTTTGGTTCGCTCACATGTAATTGCAATATGTTGCAAATGGTGATAGTTTCCTTTTGTCCCTTATCGCAACCACTACTACGAACCCTAGACTAGTTTAATGAATTTATTGGGACTTGTGAGGCTGATTTGCTAATGCTGAAATCTGCAGGGTACCCCGTTTGCAGACATATGCGAACTCACTGATGTTCCTGAGGGCATGATCGTTAGGACGATAGTGAGACTGGACGAAACATGCCGTGAATTTAGAAATGCAGCAGCAATTATGGGTAATTCTGCACTGCACAAGAAAATGGAAACTGCGTCCAACACGATAAAGAGGGATATTGTGTTTGCTGCAAGCTTGTATATTACTGGGGTCTAGTACTACTCTTCAATTTTTAACCCACTTGTTCTACACTAGATAAGGTTTTCCTTTTATGAATTAGTTGATTTAGGTACGATATGGAGATTTAAGGAGGTTTGGGGTTTTCAATTTTGTTGTTGACTTTACGTGATCAAATCTTTCTTTCAAATATGAGTTGTAGACAAGACATCAAATTTAAAAATTGATTTTATTTTGCATCTAGAAAGAATAAAGAAATAGATTAAGACTGCACTTCCAATTCAACGGAAGAAATAATTTCAAAATAATGTAGCCAAATATCTTAATTCATCAAATTCCAAACAAATGTCTCCTTTTTGAGGAATGACTGAAAGAAGTATTCAAATCCCCATTCATTCTATTGGCAAGGACTAGTTTCACTTACTTATCATAAGGAATATGAACAAACTGCTTCAATTTGTGGAACCTCAATATCTATGGACTTGCTAGCTAAATTGTAATCGGCGCATACAAGTTTTGGAGCAACAGTCCATCTTTGAAGTGGCTACCTTTATAGGAAAATAAAGCTAAAACAGTAACACTGAAATAGGGTATCTGAATGATTCTTCATGCATGTTATAAAAAAATACAGATTAACATGAAGATAAGTTTTAACAATTCCTAAAAATATTTTCATGCAAGAAAGCCATGCTCCCTGGCAGCATTGGCTAGGGGCTCAATCCGGCCATGGTTCTCCATACATGCTTTAACAATGGCTTCACCAACTTATTTAGCAACATCATGTCACAACAAAAAAATTTGCAAATTTTCTGTATTCCCACATTAAAACAATAAAATATTACACGGTTCTCTCAAGTTATGATAATGAACATTAGGAATGTTAGGAGAGGATAAAGTTTCATTTTGCTACATCCAATTTCAAGGAGACATATGGACATTGTCTTGTCTTGTGTGTTTTTGTTATAATAAAAAATAAATAAAAAAACCAAATCTCAGGCAGTGACGAAGCAAGAAATTTAGTTCAGAGAGGAGCTAATTAATTATTTTAATGTATATATTTTTTTGAATGATATAAATTAAAATTACAAAAACACCTCTGTAAAATTTCAAAATCTCAGAGGGGGCATTGCCCCCCTCTGGCCCCTAGCTGGCTTCGTCCTGATTCTTAAGTGTTTCTATCTTTTTGTTTAGAAAGATATTTCTATCTTTTAATCATCTTTATTTTACCTAAAAATATATAATAACATAAAAAAAATTAAATCTTGATATTATATTTCATTTTATATGAAAATAAATTTTATTATTCTCCAAAATAGATGATTAGTGTGAATGTGTATTGGTAAGAAGTTAAAGACAATCCTTCATAAGACGATTATGTAATTGAAATTTAATGTATCGATTAAAAAAATAGAAGAAAAAAAGAGAGAAGAAGAGTAGAAGAGGGAGAGTGATAGGGTTAGTGAAAATCATAAATCGCTGCTCGAGAATTAGCGAAAATGGCGACTGCTCTCATTGCTAAAAGAGCAACCACTACTGTAGGAAAAGCTTCCGACCTCTTCCGAACATCATTCGCCTTCCTGCGTGGCCTTAGCACCACCAGCTCCGCCGAGAACGCGGCGGCGGGCGACGTTGCCAAGAAGCCGAAGCGGAAGAAGAAGAAGAACCTATTCGAGGTGGCCCAATTTCTGCCCAATTGGGGCATTGGCTATCACATGGCTAAAACTCACTGGGCTGAGGTCTCTTACGAGATCACCAAAATAAATCTCTACAAAGTAATTAATTCTCAACTTGTTTAGGATTTATTTTACTACCATTTCGCCCTTTTTAATAAATTATACTGCTGCGTGCTTAAATTTGTTTTTAGCTTATGTTTGTGTGGAATTGCTTTTCATCAATGGGATTTTGTAGGATGGAAGGCATGGGAAAGCTTGGGGGATTGCTCACAAGAATGGTAATTATTTTCTATTATCTGTGTTTTACATGATATTGAGGAAATATGTGTATGCTTTAAGTTTGTTAGGGTGATAACGTATATTTGATTTATCTTCAGATTTTATAAGAGGTTTGTTGTGGGAGAATAATAAACTACTGGTTTGATTATGTTAAGAGAAGTTGAATAAACTACTAGTTAGATTATAAGTTGTTTGTTTGGGGATGATTTCATTTTTCTTTAGCTGGACAATAGTGACTGGGTTAATTAGATCAAACTACAGAACTGGAGGAAGTTTATGGGGGTTTTCTTGCTTGCCATATTGAAAAAGTTGCAGCTAGAACAAAGGTCTTCCAAATGTTTGATGCGACTTTGTTTGGCCTTCAACAAGCATTGGATGTTCTACTTATCTGAAACATGGTAGAACATGTTTTCATTGAGATTTTTAATGCGGGACAGACTCTACAGTTTCTGCACTTCAGGTTTTTGGTTATGTTTTTCAGACAATCGAAGAATCTTAAACTAAAGATGTTAAAAATTATGATGTACTTATCTTCTCTGTTAGTTTGTTGCATAGCATGCATCTTGAGCAAAGAAAAAAAAATCTTTGATAAATTGCTTAGGGTTGTGTTTAAAGTGTTAACATGTAACTCGGTCATCATGGACCCTAACCAAAATTAAGTGTCTCTGGACTTGTGTTGTAAAATACTAGTCAGTGTTCGGTTTGGAAGCACCATCGTGTTAAAACACAGACAAGGCAACTGGCGAGAACTGATGAGAAATTGCCTTGAGGCATTAACATCTTCTTTCTTTCTCCAGTTAAACTGGTGCATCCGAAAGATGAGCTAATCATCTAGTTTGATATTCAAAAATTCAAGATTGAAGATGTGTGTTGCTGTGCTTCAAATAATTACTATTTACCAGTAAAAGGAGTGGCAATGCTACCCGTCTTGATGTTTCTTTGATTGTTCTATGCTACAAATTTTACAATGAATGAAGAACCATGTTCACGAGAGTAAAATAGCCACCACTTCCTGGTGTATTGGTTTATGAGAAAACATTTGATTCGCTATTTTATGAATGAAACAACTATTCTGTTCTAACGAGGGGATATACTAAATAGGTTTGGCTATTGCAGGTCTGGCTATTGCAGATGCCGCAAAGAAAATTAGCGGGGTCCACAAGCGCTGTTGGAGATATATCCCCATCTCAAAAAGAATAGAAGAACGTCCTCCAAAGGAGGAAGTAATTGCCCCCAAACAAAAACTGGAAACTGCATGACCATTCTTATTTTCTTTGAGGGACCAGTTTGCATGAGTAATCTTGCCATAAAAGAATGTAGAAGTAAGTCTCTGAGGCAAGTGTTGTGAGCTAAGTTCCTGACAACTTTTGATAGTTATATAGCATTATGATCGATCATGTATTGAAGATCATCCCTTTGAATTAAGTCGATCTTGGCAATCAATCCATTTTTTCGATTATTGATCACGGTGATATCTTGTATCCAATCTTGAACCTGCTCTTGTTTTGGTTGTGTAATCGAAGTGGGACTTGATGATTCTGGCTTTCCTATCATATGGAGTAATTCGCATTACCCTTTGTGCACATTCATATGGTGTAACTATTATTGAAAAGCACGTTCCAAATTAGTTAGGGTTAGACGATTAGTAGAACTCAAAAACGCTCACCTGCCTGTGGCGGACGGGGTTAATGCGCCCACGAATGATGTGACATGTTATGTAGATAAATATTAAAATTTTAATAATTTCTTTTTATCAATTATCACTTTCTGACTAAGGTTTATTGTGATATAGTTTAATACTATGCAATACGAAATAATAATAAAAATAAAATTAATAAAAAGTTAAAAATATAGTAAATTGCATGTTGACGTGATAATGATATTATATTGCTAAACTAGCAGTGGGTGCGTTAAGATGTATCCATCACGAGCAGTGTAGCGTTAGACTAGTAAAGCTAGCATCTTGGGATTAATAATATGTCTGCTAGATTGTATTAAAGTATATGGATATATAATTCATTGTTTGGTTAGATGTATGTATTAAATTACGCAATATAAAATTATTGTTCATATAATGTCTTTAATTTATTTTTAACTTATTCATAATAATGATATAATTAGGGACAATTTAGAAAAATATTTGCTATTCTTGATTGCCCTATACTTATCCCACTTTAGAGCTGATATGCTTAAACGTACAAATTTTGTAAATTAATCTCAACTCGTAGCTATACCGGATTTTACATGTTGGTGTAATAATGGTAAGTAAGTACCGATTTATCCTAATGTAAACTATTTTATTATTAAATTTTAGTTAAAAAAGTGAAAATTAATAAACTTTTAACCAACAATTATTATATAGATAATAGTACTATAAAACATTAGAATTTGATAGCGTTAATAAATGGGCCGAGCCCATTTTAGTAAGCCTACTAGAGTTGCACCACTCATTTTATTCCTACACCTGTTCCTGTATAAGCATTTCGCGTTTCTTCTTTAGAGAGTGAGAGAGAGAGAAAGCAAACAGAAGGTCGTCGTCGCTATGAGGAAATTCGATCCGTGGCCGGTGTTTTTCAAGAGAGAATGGAAACGCAATTGGCCGTTCCTCGTTGGATTTGCAGTTACTGGGACCATTATCACTAAGATGTCCCTCAACTTAACTGGTTCGTTTCCTTCATTTTTCCCCAAATCCATGCTCTTCGTTTCTCCAGTTTTTCGATCGATGGATCTCTTTTATTCATAATTCCTTATTCTTTTCAGAGGAGGATGAGAAGAACTCTAAATTCGCGCAGAGGCACAAACATTAGTAAGTCTGTGCCTTTTCCGATCTGGTTGTGAACCCTAGAAATTTCCTTTTTTTCGGATAAGGGTCTATGTTCTTTGTTTGTTGTTGTTTTTTGGGTCTCGATTGAGGATTATAGTGATGTAGCGTAACTTGACTTTTAGGTCAGACTACATGCATTGTTGCTGATTTTGTGCGAACGTATAATCATGTTTTTGTTTTGAAATTTTGCATTTTCTAGTTTGGAAAATAACCGTGCCGGGTGGTAGTGTTTGGTAAAAAAGACTTGATTTTGTTTTTGTTTTGCGGCATGTGAAGCATTTCTAGAGTATAGACCATGATATGCCTCCAAATTTCACTGGTAAAATGGATCGGCACTATTATTGATTTGGTAACAACGATTTGCCCAGCTTTTGAGTCTCTGAAATAGTAGCATAACCTCAGCTGGATGGGGATGAATCAGAAAATTACTTTAGCTTTCTGATCTGACAAATTTCAGAAACTTTGCATACTACATTCTTAATTGGTGAACTTTATTGAAATTTTACGTGATGTACATGCTGACATGCACAACCTTTGAGCTCCAGTTTGAAACCCTCACTTGCAACCACTCTTTGTTATATCAAAGGAAAATGGTCTTCAGAAAGAGTAGTGGTCTGAGTACACTGCATAATTATATCTTGTATGCAAGATCCACATTTCTCGAAGAAAACTTATCTTGATCAGAACATGGATATTATTGATTCTGAATAATTTGTTTCCCACTTCCCCTTGCCTTGGTAGTTGGATTATATAATATGTATGATATGACTGTGTTTATTATCTACGTTTGCTTTGGGTACACCCAATATTGGACTTGCGCAAAATAGTTTTTGAACTTTCCACCTAACATGCTGAAGAATTCCATTTACATATCATCAAGGCATCTATCAATTACTCCTCTTTTTTATTTCTTTTATTACTTGGGAACGGGGCGTATATTTTCTGGTTATTCTTCTTGTATATTAGTTACAATGGATAATGTTTTATGCCCTATGCTGTTGGGTCGCCTGACACCTCCTCACTTTGCCTTGCAGAATGAAATGTGAATGTCTGATTCTGGTGAATGAAGAAGTTCATTCACCTTCTTGGAAATGGACATTATAGTTTATGGCTTTTCTCCTTTTAAATCATTTATTGCCTGATCATGACCCATTCGCAGATGTTTTGGGCTTTGTTGGTAGAAACTGAGTTTTCCCGTGTTTTCTGATTGGGTTACGCAAATAACAAGAATGCTCTTTCGATCTGTTCAAAAACTCTTTAGATATGATAAGCGTGACCGTTGTTTTGATAAAAAGTTCTGTCCCAGCTGTTTTGTTATATGAACTCAGATTATCTGAATCCTTATACTGCTAATCTAAGTGTACCATTAAAAGGGTATTGAAACAGATTGTAATTGCTTATAAACTCTTTTTGGAAAAATTAAATATAATTTTAAATGTACTATGTTTTTTTTTTTTCAAACCAACGAGGGATTACTATATACGTCCAAATTTAATAATTTGACTGTGATTTCTATTTTATAAAATTTTAGCAATCGTGTAATATAAAATTGGAGCATTTATTTATTAATAATTGAGGGGTGGGAGCTTGGTTGGGAAGAAAGCATTAAATGTTGAGTTGGTCGTGCGACAATAATAATTGAACAACGTGGATGCACTTCTTTTATTCGAGTCATTGAATATTCCCCTACTTTTTAGTATAAATATTAAGAAATGATAATGATTTTAAATACATGAACTTTTCACATTTTATTAATTTTAATAATAATTTTAAAATATAGTTTAAAATACATGAACTTTAGAATTTATTCTATTTTTACATAACCTTTATTTTATACAAAAATTAAAAGTGACATGGCACAATTTATCTAAACTTATGGTGTGGATTTTAAATTATTTAAATACATGAACGTTTCATGTTTTGTTAATTTTAACACAAATTTTAAAATATTGTTTAAAATATATGAACTTTAGTATTTACTCAATTGACTTTACACAAAATCGGCACTTATGACATGAATTTTAAATTATTAATATTTTTTTTCAGTTCAATTATTAATTATTTAGTATTTAAGAATATATCTTATTCACAATTATTAAATACAAAACATTATCTAAATATTCATTTTTTTGAAAATAATTTTTTCAATATAAATATAAATATATATATATATATATATTCATTTTTTTTTAAATATTCAAATCAAATTACATTGCTACTCAAGCTAGTGTTAAACAATCAACGTCATCAAGAAACAAAATGTAATCACAAACACGCATCTAATTCATTCAGATTACACGCTATTTGCATATCGATAGGTGAGGTGGCGGCACCATACTTGAGGACATGCTCGAGGAAGTTGAGGCGGACGGTGGGGCCGCGGAGGTGTAATACGACTTTGTCGATGTCACGCGCCGCTGCAAGGTGGGAGGAGTAGGAGACGAGTCAAATTCAGGAGTGTTTGTTCTGCTCCCTAACCTCTGCCACCTATTTCCCTCACTCCCCTGACTTTTGGAGGCAAGTACTCAATCTTAAATGCTAAATAATTAATAATTAAAGTGAATAAAAAATATTAATAATTTAAAATCCACGCCCTAAGTCCCGATTTTGTGTAAAGTCAACTTTATGTCAAAAATATAGTAAATACTAAAGTCTATGTATTTTAAACAATATTTTAAAATTCGTGTTAAAATTAATAAAACGTGAAAAGTTCGTGTATTTTAAATAATTTAAAATTCACGTTATAAGTTCACGTCAGATAAATTGTGTCATATGAGTTTCGCTTTTGTGTAAAATTAACATTATGTCAAAAATCGAGTAAGTATTAAAGTTCATGTATTTTAAATAAAATTTTAAAATTTAAATTAAAATTAAGAAAACGTGAAAATTTCGTGTATTTTAAAATCATTACCCCTATTAACAAACATAAAAATATAGAAAGAGATTGCGTTACTTTTTGTTGCACGAACGTCAAAAAGAAAAGAAGTTATAGGATATAGTATTTCTTTTTTAGGCTTCAATAGTGAATTTAACTTCTTAGAAATTAAGAAATTAATGTTTTCTCCGAAATTTACGTTTTTCCCAGAGCAATTTACAAGGTGTATTCTTTTTGTATAAAAATTAAGAATATATTTTTCCCACTTTTAAAATAAAATGTTACTCCCTCCTACTCATTATATTTGACGTCCTAAGCTTCTACACACAAATTAATAAAAAAAATAATTGATCCCAAATTGCTCATAATTAATGAGTCATTATCAGATAGAATATAAAAAAAAAAATTAACTTCTTATAGTAGTGTTGTTTTAACTTTGGATAATTAATGAAATAGATGAAAAATAAAGGGAATAAATAATTCCAAAACGTCACTTAAATTATAAATAATTACGAAACGTAAAACCACATTTAATATGAATAGAATGGAGTATTATGTAAGAATACTTGGAAACCAGTAATGTAAAAGGTCTTCGAACATTTACATATTTATGGTAGTTAATATATTCTAGTATAGAAGAAATCAGAACCTCCAATATTTTCTATCATGATCTTTTTATTTAAAATATCTACAAATCTGGAAAAAAGAGGTAAAAAATGGAGACCAAGTTGGCAGCCATTAAAGTGAAATGCTTGACTTTTATTTCTAATATAGCATTAGTAAAATAAAGTAAAAAATTCTGACTTAGCACATAGTAATAAAGCACAATATATCAATAAAAGAAATTATTTATTTTGTAAAGAATAAATAATGATAATGAAGCAATTTAATATACTTTTGTAATACTGGTAGAGTAATAATGAATAAATTAATTGTACAATAAATTCTGAAAAACTAATATGTGCAGAAAGCTACTCTTACTCTCGTCGTCAATGAGGAGGACCCCACCGGATTGTGTCCTCCCGCGTTTCTCTCCTTCATTCTCAACCCTCCGATCTCATCCATCTCCACACCTACTGTTCTGTACTGGACTGAAGTGGGCTCTCCTTTTGATTTTCAAATGTGGATGTGAATCCAGTTTCTTTGCTTTCTTCTCTCTGATTCTGCATTATTCGGCTTCTCCTTTTCTGGCTCAGCACTCGGAAAAAGCCGCTTCTGCATCTGAATCATCGGATTCCAAATTCATTTGCCCCCCATTTACTGCTCCGCTTTTCTCACCGACAACTGATACTTTCGTTTACGACTCGGGTATGTCACCTTTATTTTTATTTCATTTTTTCCGAAAAGGAGAAATTGTGATTGGGATTTTGTTGAAATTTTCGAGAATGTGGTTCGGGTTTGCGTCAGTTAGGACATTGTGGTTAACAGAGTTTTGTTTATTAGTTTATGTTCGGTGGCATTTCCGTTTCTTTTGACGCTACGTTTTGCTACTCCATTAAGAAATTTGAGCTCTTAGATTTCTGTTTTCTCAAGCAAATACAGTTCGGTAATGTGGCTTTGACCACTTCAATTACGCCTAGATGCAAAAAGGTTCGATCTTTTGGCCTTACTGTTAATTTATTTGGATTTATGCATGTGGGTTGGTGGGGATGAAAAAAGAATTAAAGAGGGTGCTTTGGAGTTGATTAAAGCAAATAAAATGCTATTTTTTGAGCTTTTGGTTGTGTCGCTCTGATTTTGCTTTTATCTAAATAATTGTCAACTCGACTGTTAATTCTCTATTTTTTGAAATTGTGATTTGTGGATTGGTTTCTCTGAATTTTCTGTTTCGATGTTATCGTCCTGTAAATCTTTTCTATTTATCATTTCTACGCTGCCTGAGCTGTCATCTTTTGTCGCTGTTCTATACGTAACATGATTTGGCAAGATTAGCAAAAATAGTGGTTAACTGATTAATCTTTGCGATGTTAGTTTTTGAAAAGAGGGAGCTGTGCCATCTCCATGTTTATGATCCGTTCGATTTCTGTGGTTCGTACAGGTAGATAGCATCTGCTCGTGGCAAGAAAGAAGGGCCTCTGATCCCAGCATTCTTTTAGTGTTGTAGTTTCTCTTCCTCTGCAAAATTGTAAGCAAATTGGGATCATCATTTTGGCTGATTCTATAGAATTTTTGTTCGGCTGCTTGTGACTAGACTCGCTACTGCTTGAGTAGTTAAAAGAGTGAATGCCCCGTTGGAGAGAGAGGTATGTTTTTGTTTATAAGTAAATTTCAAGTCATGCAAAGAATCTTTGGAATCCTAACAGTTTGCACATGCTGTGTTGTCAACTTAACTGAAAAGGGAAAAAGAATTTATCTTCTTGTGATTGTTCACTGAAATGATATGTTCTTGAAGAAATGCATCTCATTTTTTAAATATGGACTCAAGGGTATGATCATGTTGATCTCATTTTAACCTCATGAGCAATGAATGGGGAAATTATGGAGCTTTATAGCTCTAAGGTGCTCATAGGGCTCAAACCTGCAATTCTTAGTTGCTATGTGAACATTGTTTATGCACATTGATGTACCTAGTTACATTGTTAGTTGATTTTCACCTCAATTTCGATTTCTCATTTACATACAGTACTCATGTTGAATAGTTAAGATTAGCAAAATAAAAGGAGTTGGCATATATTTTAGATGCTTGGAGGAAAATAATTTCATGGATCTTTAATCGATGACTAAAATGTTCAAATTTGCCTAAAAAGTACAAACTTATCATTTAATTTGGCATTTCGACTGCAGAAAAGAAGGATCACAGTCTTAATGTTTAGTTTATTCTTGACAGATGAGTAGACTGTGGCAACCGAGTGGCCATGTTCGTAAGTCTCCATAAGCATATGCAAGATGCATGTCACCAGCAAGATGGGGTATCATTCAGATTGTAGTGAGGAGTTGTATGATAAAAAAGGAAGTAAAGTAACAACTGTTTTGCCGCCCCAACCAAAACAGAAGAAGAAACTCGGATCAATTTTGAACTTTGGGGAATATGAGGATGATTTACACCCAAAAGCTGTGAAGGCTGCTGCAAAATCGAAAGGGTTTCATCAGAAGCAGCACACAGAAGGGAAGCTGTGTAAAAGTGAAGAGGTTGTCAGGTACATGTCATGTTTACCTCATTATTTGGAGAGAGGAGAAAGTCCCGAGGATAAACCATTCAACATCGGGGTTCTTGATTGGGGCCAACTGGAGAGGTGGCAACACAACAATGCTTATGTCTTTGGTATAAATGTTAAGCCTTCACCTTCCACTAGTACCTCTACAGCCTTTATCTCCTCCCAAGTCTCATCATCCTGTCTTGGTAGAGACAACACCATATCTCATCATCATCGGAATCTAAGTCGTCCCTCAACCTCAGCTGGAGGCCGTACAAGTAGCTCGAAACATCTTTCTGAGAATGGGGGAGACTTCCGAGACCGCAGGAATGATCCAATTAACCTTTTACGAGTCCAGCAGAATTTGTTACAAGCAACTCAGTCTTCTAATCTGGACAGTCCGAACAGGCAAAAGGATAGCAAAAGCCTACATCCGTCCCTGCATAAAGTTTCCGGTACAAGATCGCAGCCTTCTGAAACAGATAACATGGTATCTGGTTTTAAAGGTAATGGCATACTTCGAAAAGGGAAAGCTTCAAAAGCCAAAGAGCCGGTTCTGAGTTCTGCCGTTACTGACCTTGATTTCTCTGAAAAATGCAAAACAAGACATTTGTCTGAATGCCATCAATCTGATTCGTCTGAAACCAACAGAAACGGATTGCTGGAAGAAAATCAGTTTCATGGAGGACCTGACTCGAAGGTCTCCCATAACAATCCAAGACCTGAAAACAATCGTTTCTGCTCCATTGTTAGTGAACATGACAAGACAAGGGACTCACAAGAAGAGAAATCTTTCAAAGAAGTGAGGAGTCTCAATTGCCCATCTGGTAAAGAACAGACAATCCCTCGTACTCAGAGTGTGTCAACTAGTCCTGCTAGAAGGAAGAATGAGATGAACTCGGTCTCAAAGCCAAGAAATGTAGCTCGTGAAGAAATTCTCCAGATGAAATTGGATAGCTCGGAATCCACCAAGGTCAGGAATCCCTCACCAAATCGGAGATTTAGCTTTGGCATCAGTAGAAATGGCAAGAGTTCCTACTCAAACTCGTTAGATTTACCAAAACAAGTTTTGGAAATCTTACCTGATTCAAAGGCAACTTCTGCATCAGCTTGCTCAAATGATTCGAGTGGTGGAAAATCAATTGGTAATAGCAGAACCAGATCCAGTCCTCTGAGAAGGCTACTTGATCCATTATTGAAGCCAAAGGGTGTTGAAACTCATGAGTGTGCTCGATCATCCCAGAGAAATCCACCAGCAAGGGAGAGAAGCTTGAAATCCTCCAGTGGTCAAAGACAATCTCCAGCTCTGCTTTCAGTTAAAGAAACAGTAGATTTAAATTGCTTCGGAAGAGATGATGTTGGTAGATCACATCATAGACAGAAGAATGGAACATCATCAAAGCAAGCTCTCCTGCAAATAGCTGTAAAGAATGGTCTTCCTCTCTTCACGTTTACAGTTGATAATTGCCGTGATATTTTAGCAGCAACGGTTAAAGAATTAAGTCCTAAGGAAAATATGGGTGGATGGATCTATACATTTTTCTCTTTCAGTGAAACGAAGAAAAAACACTCCCAGTGGATATACCAAGGAAACAAAGACAAAGTTCATGGTTTTGTATCAAACATAATTGCGTTGATGAAGGTCTCTGACATTGTCGACACTGACTCAACTGGAAGAAGACATGATAAATCTGGTAGAAGGGAGTTTGTTTTGTCGGCTGTGGGCACACGAGCGGCTGATCAGACAGCGGACACTTTACCCTGCGATGAGCTTGCTGCTATTGTTGTAAAATACCCAGAAAGGATTTGTGGACAGATAAACCAAGACAGGCAGCAGTATAAGCAATCAGCAGCGAGAGGCCTCAAAGAGCCATTACCACAAGGCGTGAACCGTTCAAGTACAAAGGACAACGAGAGGAATGAATATGGAAGTGATCACCCTTTTAGCACAACGGTTATCCTTCCTGGTGGTCATCATGGGGTGCCTAGCAAAGGAGAACCTTCACCGCTGATCAAAAGGTGGAAAACCGGTGGATCTTGCGACTGCGGAGGCTGGGATTTGGGTTGCCAATTAACAATTCTTGCTGGAAGCAATGAGTCGTACAAATCCCAATCAACTCCTGTCAAGCTTTTCTCTCAGGTAAGTCTGCACCTTGCATTATTTGGTTTTAGTTCTTGTATTCAGTCATGCTTGAAGCCAACTGGAAATGCTAAAATGGCAGCATGTACATTTTGCCTCTGCACAGGAAGAAGGCGAAAGGCCCGTGTTTGTCGTGTCACCGTTTGAGGAAGGGATCTTCTCGATAGAGTTTGATTCATCGCTCAAACTGATACAAGCATTCTCCATTGCCATATCAGTTGTGCAAAGCCGGAGTTCTGCGTTCTTATCATCAGGTGTGGTTGGAGAAACAGCAGGGTCCGAAAACAGCGTATCGAAAATCTTCAACAGAGCTCCGGTGGATGTTACTTCAAAGTATGCCTCAAATCCTCCTCTTTCACCAGTTGGTAGAGTTTGATCTGATCTTCATTAGGTGAATGCTGCTTCTAAGATTCAAGTGGTTTGAAGGAAATAAATATCTTGTTTCATTGAAACCAAATGCATGTCTTAACCTTCAACCTTAAAGTACTGTTTTCAGCTGATTTAGATAAGCAGAATGGGTTTAAAACCAGATTCTGCCCTTATAAAGAGAAAATTTCATATTTAATAAAAATAATAATTTGAAAATAGACAACGTAAAGAGAACTTCATAGGATTTTGCATAGTTTATTTTGGACCTTAAACTATTAAATAGTTAAAATGCAGTAAATTCTTGACGACAATAAATTTATTTTGTAAAATTTTTGAATCACATGTGAAGCTCCTTTTTGCTATACTAATTAGTCTAATTATCTATTTTATTATTTGACATGATTTCAAACATATTTGTAATTGTTCATTTGTTTAGTTTCGAAAATAATGAACATCATTAATCATTTCTGGACATTTTGAAAATGAAAGTTGAGAAAAGAATTAGGAGAGAAAGCAAATGAATCATTGGGTTGTCAAAGTGATAAAAGAAACTATTCGAACCATGCGAGATCGTCAGGCCAAATAGGTATCAGAAAAAACGGTCTACAAAAAATTTGTATATTTCAATTCGTTATGAATTTTATCGAATATATTGTTGAGAGGAAAGAGACATAAATTGGTCGGGAAGTTGATAATTTTAGATATGAACAAGAGAACCTATTTAGTCGAAGAGAGACAAAAAAAAAAAACAAATTGGTTTAGGAAAATGAGAATCAAATAAACTTGAGAGAAGCTATGATAAATTATTTCAACTCATTTTAATTTGAGGAAAAAGTTTTTAGAGTTTTAACATATAGTTATAAGACGCTAGTTACAACTCATTTATACATAATTCATTATTTATATTTATGAATTATTACAATAAATTTCATACAATCTAAAAATAATAAAGTTAGTTTTTGTAAAGGAAAATGTGATTATAACTTTTACATAATTTTATACTCCCTCCGTCCTATTATTGTTGTCCTCTATTTCATTTTGGGACGTCCCACTATTGTTGTTCTATTTCTATTTTGGGAAATAATAAGGGATGATAATACAATAATTAAACTAACATAATACATTTAACTACTACTAATTACAATTAAACCCAACCAAACCCAATACCCAATCCTAAACCCAATACCCAATCCCATTTTTACTACACGACAGCCCAAAAAACCCCATACCCACCCCATTTGTTGTTGCCCTACTCCCTGGAAACTCCATTCTCGAATACTCCATTCTACCTACCCAACATCACCCTTCTACCTACCCATCTTCTCCAACATCTCACCCGCCTCCTCTGAAGCGTCGCCCTAAACCCTAACCACCATCTCCATTGCCTTCCCCGAAGCGGCGCTGCTATGGTGTTACTGCCTTCTGTTCTCGCCCCCCGCAGCGCCGATCTAAACCTTACCCCTTTTCCCCTATCTGAAAAAGCTCAGTTTCCCCCCAATCTAAACCCTACCACTTTCCCCGCTGTGATTAAGATCATTCACCCTTCTCATCCTGAAAACTTTTTCTACCCCTATGTGGAATCTGATCCACCGTTTGAACTATCCATTTGTACATCCTTGGGGTCTTCTTACTCGAAGACCCTCGTTATTGATGATACAGAGATTCTGGGCGGTGGATTGTTTGGATCTGGGATGGGATACTTGGATTGGGGTGAGGAGGCTGAGGTAACCAGCGCTGCTTCGGATGTTGGAGGTGGGGAGCTCGGTTCTGGGATGGAGTACTTGGATATGGATCTGGTGAGATCTTTCCTGCCTACTTCGGTTTATGCATGTGTTTTTATGCGATTTTTATGTGTTTTTTTATATGGTAAGAGCACTGTGTTAGAGAAATTATGAAAGTCTTGAGATGATAAGATTTTGCTCACCTTTAATACAATTTCGAAATGATGAAATATGTACTATTGTCATCTGTAATGTTGATTGTTGTGATCTGTAATCTGTAATTTTTGTGATCTGTAATCTTGAATTTTTGTGTACTGAAATTGAAATCTTGATGTTTTTGTGATTTGAAATTGAGGTTTCGTGTACTGAAATTCAAATCTTGATGTTTTTGTGATATGAAATTAAGGTTTTGTGTATTGAAATTGAAATGTTGAGGTTTGTGATCTGAAATTGAGGTTTTTTGTACTGAAATTGAAATGTTGATGTTTTTGTGGTCAGAAATTGAGGTTTTAGTGTACTGGAATCTTTAATTGGGGGTTGTGACCTGTAATTTGTTGGTTTTTGTGATGTTCATGACCTGTTAACTGATTGAGGTTTTGTGTACTGTAATTTGTTGGTTTTGTGATTGGGGTTTTGTGATGACCTCAATCTATAATCTTCACTTATGAATCTGTAATCTGTAATATAGATATATAAAGCTGTAATCTATAATATAGGCACAAAAACTTGCATTTACACATAGAATGCAGTCACATTTACTGCATTCTTACCCAAAATGCAAACATTAAAGGCTTGCATCTACACAAAATATGCAGACTAGATATACTGCATGTTTAATAAGATTGCACAACAAAAACTTGCATTTAAACCAAATATGCAGATTGAGTATACTGCATATTTCACTAAAATGCAAACATAAAAACCTATTCTTCAACTACATCCTCTATACTTAAGGTATTCTTAATACCTTGAACCACTTCAGACCTCCCATTATCCACCAAATGCATCAAGCATTCCCTTACCAAACACAATGGAACTTCTAAAACATTTGGAAGTTGCTCTTGTCTTATAAGACAATCCTTCTTCATGTGGGGTATCTTATAACAGTTCTGGCCCTTCAACTTCATAATTTCCATAAAGCAACCTTGTAAACTAAGAAAAATCTTGTTTAGATTTATCGGTGAAAGTTCTTCAAAGGAAGACACCACTGCATTCACAAGAGAGTCCACATTGTAGCATGCTTTATCTATTTGGATGCTTTGTATAGCTATAAACCACCCCAAGTCATTAACATTCGTGTCCGGTGAGTTGGGGGTTGATGAACTATCCTTATGTCAAACCCATCAGTTGTTGCTGCATTTTTAAAGTCTATGTCGTTGTCCTTGATATATGGTTTTGCATTGTCTTGTTGAATGTAAATGGTCTTACTTTTTGTGCTTGGCCATTTAAGCTTAATGGCTGGAATAATCTGCAATTTTGAGTTCTATTAACTGCAATCCTGTGTTCTATTAACTGAAATAACCATAAATAAGTCATGTGCATTACCTTGTTGATCAAGCAGTCTTTGATCACATCTTTTGTGATTGAGTGAATGGGCTTTGTCTCAAGAGTGTCTGCTGCCCTGTTTTTTGACTTTCTTTTGGTCGGAATCTGTTCTGTGAAAGGAAAAATCATTATTTTGCCATCGAAAATTACGTTTCCCATATCATCAAAGAGTGGTCGGCTGACTGCACACATGAACATTACCTTCTGAATGAACTTCTTATTCTTACATGTTCTATGTGGCTCCAACTCTCCCGGGGTAAGATAGAATCTGTGTGTTGCCCTTGTGATATAAAACCACTTTTCGTCGATGTGAACTATGTTGTGCATGCTTTTGAACCTCAAAATATTCATGATACGATCAAGCTCTAGTGCTTCTAGGGTAAATGAGAGTCTAAGCAACTTATTGGGGGCTGTGAGATCGGGTTTAATGGCTGAAGTGTGAGCTTTGATCAATTCACTATTCATCCATCTCCAAACAGTGGTTTTACTACACGAAATCCCTTTTGCAAGCTTTCTAATTGTCGATCTTTTAAAATAATCCAAATCTTGAACAACTTGTAAATCTAAGATGACTGTCTTCATTCTTTGTGCTTTTGGCTTGTTGCTTTGTAGAAATATTATCTCACCTTGATCTCGTTGTTTCTTTGCAGCCGCCCAAAGTCGAAGTACATTTCTCGGGCTCGTGTTGAAGATCGTTGCAACCTCTTTCATTTTGCCTCGAATTGGTTTTCCGTTCTTTGAATGCTGGAGCAGAAACTGCACTACGGAGTTCCTCTCCGTTGTTGTTAAGTCTTTAATCACCATTTTGTAATCTGATTTTTTTGTAAGTTGAAACTGTATTGCTATAGCCGAATGTAAAAATGATGAATGATGGTGTGTTGGGTTAATTTATAGATATGTTTAGTGTAGTTTTAGAGGGAATTTTGAATTCCCAAAATTTTTTGTAAAACTTGACAAATTTGCCGCTTAATCTCATTTCTATATTTGTGTTGATGCAATTCTTTAACTTTCCTGTTTTAATAATTTAAAGCAGTTTAATCTAATTTCTATAATTGTGTTAATGCAATTCTTTATCTTTGTTGTTTTAATAATTTTAATTAACATGTTATTAGATCTTAAGTTTAGCCAGTTTTAAATTATTAAAATTATTTAAATTTAAATGTTATTCGAATTTTTAATTTTAGTTAACATGTTATTAATTCAGATAATTAAAATTAAATAATTTTGTTAATAAAATGAATTTACATTAAAAAAAAAATCAAAAATGGAGTATAACAAATGATTATGGGTTAGAAATACATTATTAAAATACAATAATGGAAGGGAGGGAGTTGTATATATGACTCATATCGGAGTAGTATATATGACTCATCAATAAAATTTGATATTAATTTATACGTGTTCATGTGGAATTACGATATTGTGGGTAGTAAGAAGAAGGAATTACAACCACTAACTTTTTGAGGGAGCTTAACAGAAATCCAGAGGATCGAGCGCCCAGAGTGTAGACAAGAAGATCCCTTATGAATTAATTCAAGAACATGCATGGATTTGCTCATTATTCTCTGACATCTCCATCTCCCTCATTTCTCACCTCAAATCCATTTCTGTTTCCGCTGAGATCGATTTGTCCGCCTCTTCTTTCCAAATTTGGGGATGGACACTTGGCTCCCGGTTACACAGCTCAGTACCTCAAGCAGAATAGGAGGAAGAAGAAGATTGGAAATTACAGGGGTGCCCCCATCAGAGCGAGTGGGAGGGAGTCACCATTCGAGGTTCTGGGGGTGTCTCCCTCTGCTTCTACCAAAGATATCAAGAGGGCTTACAGGAAACTTGCTCTAAAGTATCATCCAGATGTAAACAAACAGGTATCTTTATGTGTTTTTGGATTGTGAAAACATGTCTTTTTTGTTTTTGCTTTCTGTTTATCTAAAATTTGTTGCTCATTAGTACTGTATTATTTATTGCGATGCCTTATCCTTTTTGTTATTACTCCTTTGAAAATAATGATAATGATAATGATGATGTGAAAGCATGTGTTCTTCCCCAACCACTAGCCATGATACATAAAAGAAAAAACAAATATGACCTACAAAAGAAATATTGTAGGAGATATATAGAATTTGTAGGAATTGAAGTGGAGAAATAAAACGAAAAACCGGATTCTCTGAAAGGCGTGATACACTTTCAGATCGAATCAATTCGACGGTACTGTCGAATTATCCAATCGGATACAATTCAGAGTTTGAACTTTAGTATGATTAGTATAGAGGTTTTTGATCAATGAGAGGAGAAAATTCGTCTGTCCCCTGTGAAAAAATTTAGTTTGGAACACTTAAATTCGTGCAAATAACGGCTATCCAGCGGATGGCTACTTCCCAGCGGTCGCTGGCTACTGCTTTCTGAAATTTGCCTGGTTCTGCAGCCCAGCGACCGCTGACTTCCCAGCGGTCGCTGGCTGCACACTTCTGTTCCTTGTAATTCCGAAAATAAAATTTTCGATGAATTTTCTGCACAGCGACTTTATCGGAAATAAAAATTTCCGCTCGACCCCAGCCAGGGGCTCTGCCCCTTGGACCCCACCAGGGGCGCTGCCCCTCGGACCCTGCCCTTTAGGGGCTTCGCCCCTAATATCATAATAAATTCATATAAGCGTGCACTCCGCACCACCAAACTTACATGATGTATTATTATGACGATATTGATCAAACAAGTTAATCCAATTACACTAAAATATCCAACAAATATTGGTATCTAGTATGATAATGCATGATGCAAAGGTTGCCCATGTCTTTAATTTTGAGCTTGCTTTAAGTGCAGGTTGTCCCTCTTGGGAGTTGGGACACCTTATATTTCTTTCATTCCACAAGAATCCTCCTCTTTGTAGTTTGGATGCATCATGAATAACAACGCATAGCTGTTTTAATGCATGCTTGCTCTAGCAAGGGATTGACAAGAAAGATTTTCTTTCTTCTGTTTCGTATGCATATCGAGTTGGATTAGGTTGTATTGTTTTATCTTGTTGTATAGTTCGTTTTGTTTAATGTTCTTCGCACATATAACTTTTAAAAGCTTGGTATCGTTGTGAAAGCCTTTTGTTGAATGAACAATCTTCAATTATTTTTGTGTTGCCTACAGGCTGGTGCTCAGGAAAAATTCATGAGGATTAAGCATGCTTATAACACACTGCTGACCTCTAAAACAGGTGGTAAATATGATGCTGGCAAGCAAGGATCGGATTATTCTTATTCAACTGGAGGATATCAGACGAGGACGAGAGAAGGTGAAGAAGAATTCTATGGATTAGGTAAAAGACTTGCTTCAGAACCCGTCCATTATATATAGGTTTATCATTTAGTTTGACCGTTAACTTGAATGGATAGTGCTTGTAGTTGTAGCTAATACACCATCCTACATCCTAATAATATTAAGAGGTGCATTGTACCCTTTCTTACAACTGCAACCTTAGGATCAGAGACATTGAAAAGTACATGACTTCCTTTCCGTGATGTCAGCATGTTTTTCAATAACTGAAGCATTGTGGATAATGTATGCACGAGCTCTTATTACGTGATGTCGTGTTGGTCAAGGAGAATTTCTCTAGATATATGATTTTTAAGCTGCTCCTTCCTAATAAGCTAACTAAATATCGTTTGGCTCCAACTTCTTTTGTCCTCATCTGAAGATTCAGTGGTTAGGTTTGGTAATGCTAATCCAAACTGGTTTTGTTCATCTTCCTACGGACCTAAGACTTAACTTAAGCTCGTATAGTCTCAGTAACTTATTTTTAAATACGACATATTTCTATGTACATACGCATCAATTCTCTTGCTTCCAGTATCGTCCTCCACCCATTAATCAAGATTAGGGTTGATATATCTCTAGTCAATTTTTGTAACTTTTTAAAGGTGGGACATAAAATCACTATACGAGCAAAGGTTGGGCCATTCTCGTAATTTTTCAAAGGTCGGACAATAAAGTCACTAGGGGGTCAAAGGTGAGGCCATATATAATGGTTTTCCCATATTTTATCTTAAGCTATCATCTTTTATAGTTCTGCAGCTATGGTATATATACATGAATTGTGGCCTTATTCCACAGTGCATTACCCTTCTGGAGGAGTTAGCACCTTTTATCATTTTTCCTTTTATAACTATTCTTACAGTAACCCTCGATTATGCAGGTAACTTTTTCAGGGATGCCCAAATAACAATAGGTTGATGTATCCTCCTTGTGAGATCAATGTCAAACATCGTGGACACTTTGCATTTGCCTCCCTAGCAAGTAACTTCTTCTTTGTCAGATGCTTAAGATGTTCTCTTACTGCTGCAGGTGACTTCATCAGAGATCTTCAGGAAGAATTCCGCAACTGGGAAGCAACCCTTGATACTCAAGGAACACCAAAGAGTTTGTGGGAGGAGTTGGCGGTGAGATGCTTCTACTATAACAACACTTAGTTGGATTTCTTGTTTGTACAACCTACTTTTCTTTCTTTTTTCCCTCTCTATAAATGTTCTAGCCACTAAATCATAAATCTGAGGCAGTCCCTTTATGAATTTTGCTGTTGGTGTGTCTGATTGTTAGTTCTGGTACTGGACAGGAAATAGGAGAAGAGTTTGTTGAGTTCTTAGAGAAGGAGCTCAACATTACTGATACAGAGGCAGGTGAAAACAATGACAAAAAGTCTTCAAAGGCCTACGATTCATATTCATATGGAAGTAAGGGCAGCACGAAGGAGGCTGACAAAGGAGGGACTAGTATCAACGACAACATAGATGAGATTGAAGCTACCCTTGCCCAACTCAAAAAGGAACTAGGTTTATAACTGGGAGTTTGAGATGTTTGCTTGATATATATCAACGCTCATGCTCCCAGTTGGCTATCGATCGAATATTCGGCCCAGTTGGCTATCGACACACATACAGTTGTAAAGAATTCTTGTGTTTGTGTTATTGCAGCAGATTACGGACTTGAAGATACTGTTCTAAATTATACATATATAATCATTAAAAAATATTGAATGTCTCCATTTGCAAGAACTTGCATATGACATCACTCTCAATGAAAAGACAAAGTCATCTCCCTCCATCACCAGCTAAGGAAACCCAGACAACTACATACTGTCTAGATTCTGCAACACATTCATTCCATACTTGCGCAGCCATTTTATTACCCAACACAAAATGCAACCCAAACTGATGAAGAACAACTAAATCTCGAGTCAGAATTTGTAAAATCCTCCAACAAAATCTGCATATCATAATACCAAACTGATGGCATCTCTCAGAATCTTTCTCCAAACCGGAAGAATACAGCACCCGTTCCAGAGTTATGATCAACAGCATACTCTACTCTCACGAGTCCTAGTTTCGCTCCAACACCATATGAGGATCCCTGGCCCCGTCTCCGGTATACCTCTGTTGGGTTCCCTTTGACGTCCTTTGAACTGCCAAGGTCGTTGCCATGCTCTGCAAACACATAAGCATGTGTATTTCTCACAGGTATCCGGAGCTCGGTAGCCACCTGCAGATGATATATAACGGGCATCAGATGAGATAGCGTGCACCAATGTAAATGGAGATCCAACATTCAAGCTTATATTACAAGTAAAAGCTCCCAACAAAAACAAGTCTAATAAATGCACCATATTATTTGCTTAATGGAAGAAAATGTAGCGCCTCCAAAGTTTGAACAGAACTATGCTACATAGTATCAAGCCAGAGGTCATACCTCGAGTATATTTCTTGCAGCTCCCAACTCTCCCATGTTATAACCACGGACAGAGTAAGGCCCTCCCAAAGTGAATGCATCATAACTGGGAAGATCTCCAATACAACCACCATATCGACCATGTAGGACTAAAACAGGAGGTGGTGGCTTCCCAGCACCTTCTTCAACGTTCTTTAACTGGATAAACTGAGTTACAGTTAATTGATGGCGATTGAAGAATGGAAACTTGCTGCCAATTCCAAGACCTTGATCAAGCTGCACAGCATCAATAATTTGGAAGAGAAATTAGGTTAACAATCCCTAGTGAACACGTTAAATAACTGAATGATACGTTAAATCTGCTTAGAGGTTTGAAATAGCATCTTTCACATTAGCTTTGACCATACATCCATGAATCATTTTAAACACTAGGTTCAAAATGTTTATAAGAAATAAAATAAGGTTTTGAAAAGTTAGCAGCCTAAAAAATGCTCGGTGAAAATGATATTGTAGCAGAATGGAGGGAAATCAACAAGCAGAAACTAGGAATCATGGAGTGCAATGTGGACAGGTGGTTACTTATATTACAAAACTTAGTTGAGAATGTGATTATTTCTATTTTTAAGAATTGCCGATTCTTACCTGAAACACATTTCTTTCACCAACTATAGCCCCATTTAAGAATCTTGTGTTGTCACGTGTAATATTTGCTTGCAGAAAAGCCATACGGTCAATTCCATTACCGCTGAGTGTAGTGGGAGGTCCATCAGCACTAACTCCACCACTTGGCAACACCCTCTGCCCGTTTGAAGAAATGTGACTGCTTTCATCACGTGTTGTTATTTCCTCCAATACAAGCCCATATGTAAATTTGCTTTGCCGTGTGAAGTTCTACAATAAATACATCAAGATTACATCTCCTAAAAACTGGCTAATTAACACTAAGCTCACAAGAATGCATCTTATACATTCAATCTTCTCGTAAAACCAGGATTATACTAGACAACTAGCAAATATAAGCTCGATGATAAGTTGTACCTCCGTGATGTTGGCTTTCAACCCTGCTCTGTCAACCCATATTGGGGGAACTTCTTCTATTCCAGGTCCCCCAGTGAAGACTGGACTCAGCTTTCTACTATTGAAGATACTAGATCGGAAGGTACGGTTGCGAGGATTGTATACACCGTCTACATAAGGATGAACATATTCTAACTTGAAAGCAAGATCATCCTGTACTCAATCCATGCAGATTTGAAATGGTTAAATGAGGGGTGTACTTTATTATAAAAAAAGAAAGCTTCATGAAGACCAAAGATATATTCCTTACCTGGGGATTCAGGAAGTTGCTGGTGGTCACTGAACCAAGAAGTGACCTATTCAAACCATTAATATTTCGGTGCTCAAATGAAACAGTTCCACCGGGTTGCACTGAAGCCTGAACAGCCAAAAAGAAAAATTAGAAATTCATGATTACCAATTAATTACAGTTTAGCTTTGCTCATTATTTACCAGTGTAGGCCGGCCTCCACGACCAGGAACAATACTCCACTCAGTACTAACTTCAGCAGACTTTTGTTCCAGTTCCTTAAGCTTGATTTCAACAATAATCCCTCCCTCATTCTTCTCATCTTGACGTGGGTTTACCTCAATGTTTGAGAAAAGGGCTAAAGAATTTATATTTCTTAGTGCTTGCTTCCCAGCCTCAATATTAAAAACTTGTCCTTGGCGTAGCTGTTAAAAAAATGCAAAATCAGAAATAACAAGGCACCCACCCATGAAACACTTTCAAATATGCATGCACTACATGCAATACTTCCACTGTTTCACATATACGCACCATATTAAACAAATATGATTAATCAAATCAAGAAAACTCAAATTTCAGGATTACCAAATTGAATGCATCATAAAAGATGAGAAGTAAGTGTTACCAAAAACAAATACATACAAGCGTTTCGTGTTTTCAGACAAATTAACACTCTATTCTACAATGTTCACAAGAGAGTCAGCAAGGAGTAACGACAGCACTATGTTCCTTGTGTAAAAAACAGATAAATTCGAGTACCAACTATGCTAAGTGTTACCATGCAATCAAATAAGAAATGGATTGTAAATTTGCAGTCACGTCATTAGAAAAAACCATTCCATAGACTTAATTTTGAACCTAGAATCAAGTACAGAATTTTGACTTAATTTTATTACTATTATGCAATAACTGTAGTGAACACTTACGGGTTTTGGCAGCTCCCTCTTTATAACCGGGAACTGAGTATTCCCTTCGCAGACATTACCAAGCTTATCTTGGAACTGAACCACCAGCTGTGTGATATCGCCCTCTACCACTTCGCAAACCACCTCCCTAGTATTCAAATTACCAAAATTCACTACTTGAGCACATGCATATCCATTATCATGGTACCACTGCTGCACCCTGTCCCTAATCCTCTGCAACAATCTGGCACTAACCTTGCCCTGGTCCCTCAACATCTGCAAAATCTCCCTCTGCACAGACATCGGCAGCAAACATGGCCGAGACCTATCGATCCTCCTTCTGTAATCCTTCTCCTGGCTCCTGTAGTACTCCAGCCTCTCCTTCTCAGTCATATCAGCATCCATCTCAATGGGCTTCGACTGTGGCATGAGTCCCACGTTGATGCACCTGAATCTGTCAGCAGATTGCCACGTAGATTCGAGAAACGGGATGGTTATGTTGATGGTCCCATCTGGATTCGTCTTTGTCTCCAAATCAACTTTCTCAAACATTCCGCAGGTGGCTAACGTTTCGAGTTCTTTCTGGAGCTGCGCCTTTGTGTAAACTCCCCCCGGCCGAAGAGAGACCATCTCGAAGAAAGAGTCCTCCGTGCCAACAGAGGAGCCACGCCGACGGTCGAAGAACAAGATCTCCGACACCTTGTACTTTTTGAAGCCACTGAGCTTGTTCAGCTGAACGACGATGTTTGCAGGCAATCCATGAGAATCCCAATCCTGTTGGGGATCATCGTCTTTAGCAATCGCTGCGGGTGATAGAAAGTTCCAGAAACCACCACCATCACCTCCGCCATTACCTCCCCCACCACCACCGCCGCCGCCGCCGCCTCCACCTCCTCCACCGCCGAAATTGAGTATAGAGTCACCACCGGATAACATAGGGCTGGCAAAACTGAGGAGAATGCAGGATGCAGCGGATACAGCGAGGGATTTGGGTGATAGAATTTCGCTCAAAGGAAAAGGCGGAGATTTCAATGGTTTAGGGTTTTGGGAGGACGAAGAGGTGGCAGGAGATGGAAGACTACACTGCAGATTGGAAGTGGGGGAGTGGAGACCGGAGCCGGTGGTGGTTGTGGTACCATTGCGGCGGCGACGGGAAGTAGCGGAGGAGGTGAGGGGTAGGAGATGCGCCGCCGCGGAGAACGTCGACATTAGGTGGCGCGGTTTCGATAAGGCAGAGGAAGAGGGCTGACTGCTGAGAGAAGATTTATAAAATTATACTAACGTAGTTTGGGTTTTCTACTTTTATTAGTACTGCTCAAATTTATTTCATAAAGAATTAAGATAAAGATTTACGAAACACTGATATTAATATTATATCTTTCGATTTCCTTCATTTTATACAACGACAAAAGCGTCAATCTTCATCCTTTCCCGTTCTCAAAATCAAAGTGCACCATTTCCACACCCAGAATCTCTGCGAGACCCCTGCGCTCTCAACAAGATCATATCTTGGAGTGCTGAGATGCACATGGACTGCTTCCCGGTGGGCGTACAGCTTCATTCCCATGTCATCAAAACGGGTTTTCACGAAAATGTATATATCAACGATTCAACACTTCCCTCATCAATATTCATGCTAAATGCGCTGAGTTTTTCTGGGCTCACAATCTGTTCGATGAAATGCCCGAAAGAAATGTGATTACTTGGAGCGTGTTGATTAATGGTATCGAGAGATTACTTTCTTCCACCTTGCTTAGTGATAGCACTGCTACATATGTAAGTAGTAATGGCAAATGTGCAGGCAAAGGAGTGATGAAAAAGCCAGCAGCTAGTTGTTGGATATGAGTTGAGATGAAGTCACACTAGACTGTTTGAGGTCTTTTAAGACTTTGTGGAAGGTGATTAAATGATTGGATATTAATGATATTATGAAACTGTGGTTGCATGCCAAATTACATGCTACTATTTAAAGTATGGATATAAAGAATCACATATTAAGACAGACATCAGAAAAGGCAAAGGCAGAATTTAGTTACAGATTATAGTCCATTGAAGAAGCCGAATAACATGCCTCCTAATAAGCAAGCTGGCTGCGCCTTCTTATATATTCTCTTCTTATTTCTTTTCAACCAAAATTCAACAACAAAATATGGCTCAACTTGAGAGGAGAAAGAAATTATCAGAATGCAGCCCTAAATCGCCCAAGTCTCAAAATTCTCCCACTTTTGACCAGCTCCTAAGAGGTATTTATTTTTGATTTCTATCAATTATTTTTAATATTATGTAAAAGTAAAACACAAGATATTGTTGTAATGATTAGTGGAAGAGACATACTGGTCATCAAATGCTTCTCCCAGTGGTAGAGCATGCCATGATCATGAAGTTTGCCCTACAGACAGCAAGAAATCTGTTCTCTCTAAAGTCAAGGAGACTGCCAAGAAGTTGAAGTACAGTCTCAGCGGCAAGAGGCGGCACGGCTTCGGACTCGAGCTCCACGACGACCACGAACACGAACACGAACATGACAACCACCACCACCACCACGTCCACAGCCACGACCACCACCTCGAATACCACCAAGCTGACCATGTCACCCCTGTTGCATGGGGTGCCACCTTCGAAGACGACTACGACCACGAACAAGACGGTGATCCTGAATATCTCGGCGCCCCAAGTAGGCTAACAGACCCAACTCTGTGTCAAGAATCTTGATTTGATCAACATGCACAGCACCTTTACTAAACATTGTGGTCTTTTTTTATAGTGTATGAGTCGGAAGCGGCGCCAGAGTGTCTTAAGGAGACGGCTAGGCAGCACCCGAGGGCGGATCCTGTCGTTGCTGAGAATCACAGGGCGCCAAACATGGCGAAACACGAGGAAGGAAACACTAGCATGATCGCAAACACGACTCATGCTGTAGCAGAGAAACTGGCTCCGGCCTGTGCAGCCGTGTCCGATGCAGCCCACAACATCAATGCCGACACGATCAAGAACACGACTCGAAGTGTTGCTGACAAGTTGGCTCCAGCCTACACTGCCGTGAGCGATGCAACACACAATATCAACACTGGCATGATCACCAACACTACTCACTCGGTAGCCAACACGCTCACCAACACTACTCACACAGTAGCAGACAAACTCACCAACACTACTCACACGGTAGCTGACAAACTGGCTCCAGCCTGCGCTGCAGTGTCGGATGCAACCCACCAGATCGCGAGCAAGATCGCTGGCATTGCTGTCACGTCTCCTGAGCAAGAAAGGTCGAGGTATTCTGCTGTACCGCAGCAGGATGCTAAGGCAGTGCTGATGAGTGAGGATGCAGGAAACCTCAAGCAATGCTCGGGCAGCAGCCCTCAAACATATGACAAAGGAGTTTCAGTCAAGGAGTATTTCTTGAACAAGCTGGAGCCAGGAGAGGACGAACGAGCACTGTCACAGGCTATAACAGAGGCCATAAGTCCGAGAAAGAGCACCGGGGAGACGGGTGTCGTAGATAAGATGAAAGAGGCCGTGACTTCGTTTTTCAGACAGGATGAGGGCTCCAACTCAACACCAAAAACTGCAGACTTAGCTTCTTCCCCTGCCCCTGCCCCTGCCCCTCACCCTGTTTCTGCAGAAATTGTAACAATAGCTGGACTCAACAGCGTGGATTCAATCCCCGGAGAAAAAACTGCACGCCCTTCTTCTGCTGCTCTCGAGACTTCAAATAGTCCAGGGGTTGTTCAACTGAAAAGTGTTGCTACTTCAGTCCATGCTGATAAAACTGCAAGCCCTTCTGCTGCCTCTGGAATTTCAAGCATTGCAATGAATTCTCAGCAGCCGCAACTCAACCGCATTGCTTCGGTGCATGTTCGTTCTACAAAAGTTTTCACGGACAGCAACACCAACCCACCTCTTATCCCTGTGTCCAACAACGCTCATGAAGGTGATCTACTCTCCCACTTAATTTTTCATACTACATCTGAACAGAGTTGATCATATTTCATTTGTAGCAGATATAGTACTCCGCATGATCTTGATAATAAACATAGGAAAACAAAAAGAATATTTCATTAACTTTTTATGCATTCATTTAAGAAAAGAAGTAGCTAAATAACTAATTGTTAACTATTGTGGATGGTGTCACAGTTTATGAAGAAGAAAGCCATGGAAGGATTCTCCAAACCAACTGAAAATTCATATGCAACTAACGACACACGATTTGCTTTTGGAGTTGTTTTGGCAGATCAGAATGTCTTGCGTCGCTGTCACCATTGTATAGTTTTTTGTTTTAACCAGCCTGTGTTTAGGATGATGTTTAGAGCCTTACTCCCAATAATTTGTAAATGCTAAAAAGAAAATGCAGAAAAGCTCAGCCTATTTGGATGAAGGGGAAATGTAGGAGCTAATCTAGATTTCTTGACATGTGAATACTTAAGAGATTGGGCTTTTGCATGTTAAAGTTCATCCATATATGGAGAAAATTGAAATGGGTATTTACTTTATATGCATGCATCACTTGCGTAAACAACGTTCACTTCTACTCGATTAAATTAAAGAGTTAAGTGATGAGTCTGAAATTTCCACATAGAAAGTAAAAGAATCGTAATCGAACCTCCGGTTCACGATTCCACTATTTTAAAATTGTAATTAAATTGTGTTACTATGTCTATGATTCATAGTTAGGAATTGGAGCATCCAAGATATTTTTGGTTTCGAGCCGCTGGATTTGCTCTGACTCCGAACTTCCAATTCTTTTGGAACTACTTTAAAAAATTTATATTTTTTACATAAATTTACATGCTAATATATAAAATACAAACAATTATTATGTACAGTACGAGAAATAAAAATTGAATTGATGGTAAATAATGTTTCCGAACCGGAATTGAATCTTCCCCTACACACCTCTATGTGTTTGCATATAAAAAGTAAAACATGCATGTTTGTAAAAATGCAGTATCTGAACGAGTATGAACATATATTTTTTTGTATAAATTGACTTTGAAACAAGTTGGAGTATACGGATTTTAAATGATTTAAGAATATATATAAACAAGTACGATTAATTAATCAGTATCATCATCATGCAAGTTTAAGAGATGATTTAATAATTTGGGATGAAAACAAAATCTAAAATCATATTCCTTCCATTATAGAAATTAAAGAAGTTTCCTAATAATAATATAACAAAAGAAGTGAATTTTTTTTAGATGCAATAAGATGACATTAAAACTATCAATCATATAACAATTTCGCTCGCACGCAAAAGCCCTATTTTTCTTCATTCATCAAAATCCATGGTCGTAGTCACCTGAAAAGAAACTTCATTTAAAAAATATTCTCCAACTGCAAATACTCGCTTCTTTTTTAGTTCATTTCCAATAATTAACATGTGACAGTATTTATTCAGATATCTATCCAAGTAGGTTAATTATGAAAAATAAAATTTTCTAACTAAATAATCAAGCAAAACATACGTAAACGAGTAAAACTATCGATTTCGGACACGAATAATTAGAGCTATCGATCAAAGAAACAAGATTTAGATAACCATAGTTGAGTTGGGTTAGCTTATTCCATTATTTCAGATCCATCACTGGTGGTAGTGAAATTTGATTCTGAAACCTTCTGTTACTAGAATAACCACTCTACTGCTAACCAATACACCCACATAAATCCATCATTTTTAACATCTCATTACCTTCTCTAGAGTTCTTCAAAATAACAAAATCATCCAGAATGGAGAGAGCATACAACTGATAGAATCAAGTGATGGTTTAATCACCAAAAACCATGGAAGCATGTGAAAATGTACATGTGTCGCATAGTAAAAAATTGCAAAACCAAAACTCCGTATGTACATGCCGGAGATCACAATTCAGTCTAATGATACTCTCTTAGCTTCTCATTCAACTAAAGCCAGAAAAACAGCAAGAGAAGATGACTAGTTATCTAGTTTTCCTCTCAAGTTCAACATATCAGAATTCAAATTCTCCATTTGCCTGATAAACAAACACATAAAGAAAAACCAATGTTATATTCAGACACGAAATTTTGAGCACGACGGTCAAAATAAAAGAAATGGATAGAAGAAAAACCCACCTTGTTGAACAGAATATCCTTATTATTTATGTGCATAATTCCATTCTTCAGTACGCACTTCCACCTGCTCTTGGTTCTTGTCACCTGAAATGAACAAGGATCCTCGTAAGAACAGCATTGACAAAAGACAACGATGAAAGACAACCAGTTCGCACCTTGTCAAATTGAGCTAAAACCAAATGTGTTGTGTTTAAATCCTCCCCTTGGCCCACATCATCCAGATCATCATCGTCGTCATCTTCATTCAAGGTTTCCTCATCATCAGCGTCATCTCCAGTGCCATTCACAACATGTGCAGGAGTCGCTGCCTGCATCTCTGCAAGTGCAGATTAGGGAAATCAGAATTGGAAAACAAGAGCAAAAAAGAAAAGAGAAGGTTTCAAGATATAAGAGGTAGTTCAGATTTTATAGCTAATGATACCATTTGGCAAAGGTGTGTTCACTGTATTGTAGTCTTCATTGGCAACTCCTTGATAATTGTATATCTATCAAGGTAAGAATAAAGCAAACAAGTAAGTTTGGATTTATGTTGCACTATCCTACAGTCGAAAGAGACATAGAGCAACGAAAACATAATGATAGATGATAATAGAACAAGGCCTGTCAGTAACTAATACTCCCTCCCTCATCCCTCCACAAAATTGTTACTCAATTTGACCAAGCACGGGTCTTAATAAAGTAGTTTGAATTTGTGTGTATTGTGTACTGAATGAAGTTTAGGTCCCACTAGATTTATTGTTTTTAATTGAATTGTGTATATTGAGGGGCTCACTTACTATAAATGGAAAAAAGGAAGTGACCAACAAATTGGTAGATGGACCAAAATGGCATACATGGACGGATTGAATAAATCAAACATTCAAGAACCCAAATTTCAGTTACAACTACAAAAATAGTCTCTTTGCTCCTTCACCATTACTACTTTCTACTAATATTTGGATTGTATATCTATCTTGCATCATCACTTATTTAATGAAAGTAACTGTTGACAAAAAGAAGTTATACTAAGATGTATAAACATGGATAGAACAACATAAACCTAGGAATTTGGCATGGGAATAATTATCAGTATTCCAAGCATAAAAAATAACTCAACTTCACAAAACAGGAGAGTGGATAATACTGGGTGACAAAAGGAAAAGGCTAGAGAATGAAATGCAATAATCAAATTTCCTACGAATCAAAATGACTTAGTCATGACAAAGGTGATGAAGAAAAGGTGAAAAACATTAATACAAAGTTTATCTAATACTAGAGGCAAACAAGTCGCTTCTAGTCTGTGTCATTTTCATATTGCAAATAATCAAGGAGATGTTCTCACATTGGGTGTGGAAAGCACGTCATCATATGGATCTGGTGTAGGGCCATCCAACTGAGGAATACTAGCAGAACTCTCCCCCTCTCCAATGTGCAAATGGTGTGTACCCCTTCGAACCACCTGTCCAATTATAATTAGGAAAACAATCTTTGGATAGTAAGGGAACAAATATATAAGATTAAAGAGATAGATACACTAAATTGGTGGAATAAATCCAACCAAGTTGCCAGAGTGCGTCTGTTTCCTGTTTCTAGAAAATCAATGGAAAGTATTTTCAGAATCAAAGTTCTGAAGCATAGTTACTAGTTTAACATATTTCTCCATGAAGGAATCGATCTCACAAGGAAGAAGTCCAAATGAGTTCTAAAAAGGAAGTGTGTCCCTTTCAAGGAAAAAGAATTAAGGAATATATAGAAAATATACCTTTATCTCATGTGATAGGCTGTCCGATGCTCCATCTTGTTGCGGAATGTATCCTGGATGATATGTACCATCTCGTTTTCGCTTTCCAGAACCCATTAAGAAGTCCTGCAATTATGTTCCCAGTTTTATGTTTCTTACCAGCTAAAAGTGCAATCAAGATTTAATATAAAGAAATATGCTGAAGAGAAACAGAGAAGACATTAACAAATCTTTGGTTTTCCTTCATCCCGAACAACAAAAGAAGTATGGTTCTTTTCCAATTATACTACTTCAATTAACCTTTTAGACACTTAGTTTCCTTAACAGTTAACACAAAAATCAGTTTCAGAGATTTAATCCTTAATAACTTTTTTGATTTTTTGATTTTATTTGTTTGTTGCACAAAAAAAAAATTTAAGTCCCGGTAGAAAGAGATTTCCCTAAAGAAAATGTTTTAACGCCGCCCAATATCCTTTCCTTTTCCAATAATGTTTATGAATACGCTTTTTGATGCAGAAGTACTTTTTTGTGAACTGCCATTACGCCAGATGTTCAATGGATACAAGATATTTAACGGCCAAAACTCTTATTTTTTTATTATGGGCAGTGATTTCTTTCGATATCTATTCTTTTACCCGTACTTGGTATTGGGATGTACCTAGATTTCGTTATTTCACTATCGGTTGAATAGGTTGAAGTTATCCTGTCTAATTATTTTAATAGGTAGTATTTTATTGATAAAAAATGAAATATCTTATCATTTACAAAAAGGCTCGTTGTCCATTGACAATAAAGAAGATCGGAAGCTAGCACAGCCAGGAAGCAGAAACCCCATAAAAGCCCCATTAAGGAAGTTTCCACAAATCAATATTCAATATATAAATGAAAATAAATATATGGTTTCTAGTACCGAGTTCCCAAGGAAAGCCTGGAATAAAAGTTGATACATTAACTAAGAGGAAGAGCTATGATGATTAGATATCAACAATTGAAAGAATACTCGTGAGCTAGAAAGCACCAATACGCCAAAATAGGCGACGTACTCGTATTCGTACGCATTAAATACCAATACAAAAAAAAAAACGCCTAAAATACGTATTTTTAAAAAATTAAATACGTTACAAATACGTATTTTGAGTATCTAAAATACGTATTGTTCTTTTCCAATATGTACGTATTGGCCATGTAAAAGACATTTTTCTTAAGAAAAATACGTTCACAATTATTTCAATTAGAACTCAAATACCTTTTCTCTAACCATAGCCTAATAATGATGTCGATGCTTTCGACTTTCAAATCGCGACTGCTCGCGCTCACCGGTAGGGCTGGAAGTTCGGATCGGTTATGTCGGATAATTGCTAACCGAATCGAAAATTTTGGTTAACCGATAACCGTAATTCTCGGATAACGGATCGGTTATCGGATAGTGTTTTTGGTAATTTTCGGTTATCGGTTATATCCGATAACCAATTGGATATAACCGAAATAACCGAAATTTTAATTTAAATTTATATATTTTATATTTTTAATAATTATTTAATATTTATTTTTATATACATATTTTTTATTTCTAATAATTATTCCATATTTATTACAAAATTGAAAAATAAATAAATAAAAATATAATTTATATTAAAATTTATTTAATTTTAATTTTAATTTTTTAATAAAAAAATCGGTTATTTCGATTATTTCGGATAACCGATTTAACCAACCGAACGGTTAGCGGATAACCGAAATTCGTAATTCGGTTCGGTTTCGGATAGTGATTTTTGGGTAAATTCGATTCAGTTAACCGCAAATTTCGGTTCAGTTATCTGAACCGCACCGAACTTCCACCCCTACTCACTGGCCCAAACCACTGTTGGCTCACTCCAACAGTACTAACAAGACTTTCTCTTAAATAAATTATTTTGATATTGATATTAGTCATATTACAGGCGGCACTATTTAAAGGTAGTATTAATTAATGACGATTGATGAGATTGAACACATTTAGTGATTTAGGAGCAAATACCGCTTGTTTAGTCTATTTTGATATTTAATTTTTGTTTGAAATTGTTTTTTATGAATGATTAGTTATTTTATCTATATTTTGTATTAAAAATATTATTAATATGTAAATGTATTTTGGACGTATTCGTATCTTATGTTTTTGGAAATTGACGTATTTTCGCACTCGTATCGTATTCGTATGGGTGCTTCTTAGCTCGTGAGCAGTCACAAAATAGTTGCATTTTAACTTTATAAAATGATTAACCAGGATCAGGCTCAGTCTGTAAAAACCAACTAAATTTTAGATAAGAAAAAACAACAAAGTACTTCTCTAAACAAATTTATTAAAACAGAAACACTTATGACAACAACCTGAGTTGATGGCTGGTGAGGGAGCCCCCTTTCACCCTCTTCTCGACCTTCAACGTATGCTGCCAAAAAAAGCAATATTTAAAAAACAGCAAGTTGATGCAATGCCTTCCAACAGCATGCACGCGCGCATACGCACGCACACACAAACATATATATGCAATCATTCTGTTGAGCCCCAACATAAGTACGTTAAGTAATGCTTGCTTATATACAAGGTTCTGCCATTGTACTCACCCACATTCACATCAAGACGAGGCCTTTGATTTGACAACGAAGATGGTGGAGGCTGCAGGTTAGAATGTAAATCTCAGCTTTGTCATACACGAAACAGATAAAGAGGCTCGATGTGACAGCTCCTACCACAAACTTATCCTAAGATAGATTTATAGGTAAACACTCATTGAAAATCAAGCCAAAACCTAGAAATCAAAATAAAGAAAGAAATTGAGTTCAGCACCGAACCAATAAAAGTATAATTTGATGTCGGTCTGTTTTTGTAAACTGAACTTTAGCAAGTATTTTTTTCAATTATCAAGTATCTTATTTAGAAAGTCAATAATGAGCACAGAAACTGAACTAACTCAGTTCAATGCCTCGGTCAGTTTTGAGGTTCCAGTTAATTTTTGCTCATCTCTAACCAGTGTGAATAATTATTATACCACATGGCGCAGTGTATGAGATTCCATAGATGAAATATTCCACCCAATATGAAGTCAAAGAAAAAAAAATCAAGAAATAACAATACCATTAATTGGCCAGGTCCTCCTACTCCACCTTTGATTTCAGGAACACCACCATTTTCATTGGGAGATGCGTAATCGTTAGGGGTGATTGGCGTGCCACCAGTGGAAATGTTATATAGCGGGCTGCTATCATTTCCAGTAAGAGGAGTCTCGGCTGTTCCGGGCAATGGTGTCTGAGCCATTCCAGGCAGTGGCGTCTGTGCAGTTCCAGGCAGCGGTGTCTGCATAGGAGTTTGCAGTGGAGTCTGCACAACCCCAGAAACCACAAAGCATTTAATACACCATTTTTCAAGTTAAATTTCAGGACCGCAAGCATATATAAACTGAGACCTCACCGGTGGAAATAATAAATCAGCGGTGGGAGTTTCATACTCCTCGGTGCCTTCATACGGTACATTGAGGTCATGCACAGGATTAGGACCAGCAGCAAACCCATTTTGCGTTGATGACCTGTCTATGGGACCCAAAATTGCTCCGGCTTGCATCATCTTCAGTTCCCATAACTGTAAATTCCCACCTTAAACTAGTCAACAATTAAATCCAACTACAGATCCACTCATTTCAGAAAACGATTAGCTCTCAGTTCAATGTCTCAACCACAACTTTCTTACGCCGTAACAGTAAGTCGAATCAAGTAATTCCCTAAACCCTAGAACTAATCGAAAATAAAACAAACAATCAAATAAAATAGCGGAAATATATTACTCCTTGAAGCTCTTCGAGTACGCCATCGCCAGGGCCGCCATTGTTGATGAACTCGTCGCGGACCTTGTTGATGACGTCCTCGATGACATGGATGTAGACGTTGCTGGTTGCGGTGCTCCCCATTCTTGCACAGATATCGCTCAATGCAACGAGACGAAACAAAAACCAACTCCGGTACGTTTCTAGAAAACTGTGGATGCTATGCTTGAGAGAGTAGTATGGAGAAAGAAATGAATCACGGCGGCGATGAGAAAGAGAATGTGAGAGAAATGGCGGAATAGAAAACAAGAATAAAAAAGGGCATATAAATAGGTTTGCATCCGTTTGTGCGCGCTTTTGAGCCACGTGGATATATCATTTTTTACTTTACTGTCGGTTTCCCGTTCACATTTGGGAAGATTCGAAACGCCGTTGATTTTAAATGTCTTAAAACTACAAATATTGGCTGGCTTTAACAATTCGAAATTGAAGATTTTTATGATCAAAATTTTATAATGCGATTTTTTTTGTTTGAATTGAATGTATTATTATGCAAATTTGTAAATTATGTTTAATTTTTCAATGTAAAAGTTGTATTCATTTATTATGGCATATTTTTGTTATTATATTATTATAATTATATTTAAATTAACTATATAATTTGAGTTTATTTATTTAATTCGTTGTATGGGGGATATTTATTTAGACTAATACAAAATCGTAAAAAATATTGAACATGTTAATAAATTTTTATAAACAATATAGTCAGGCGATTTAGCTCGAAAAAGCGAAAGTCTAGAGTTATAATCGTAAATGTTAATCAGAAAAAAAAAATCAATTCAAACTAATTCGAACCAAATTATTTCACAACTCGATATGATTTGCTCAAATTTGAGTGGGATGAACAATTGACTTCATTTATATTTAAAAGAGCATGGGCTCATAAACTTACGTTATGTTTGGTATTCAAGTTATGGTACTTATTTTAAGATAATTACTTTATAATTAGATATAATTATAGAATAATTATCATAAGATTGAGTATCATAATTTGCATATCAAACATAGTCTTACTCTTTTATCTCGCTCTATATTATTTGCTAACAAATGACCTCGTTTATATTTGTAATTACAATGCTTATATATGAATGTAAAACAATAGGTACTATAATACATCTCACATTTATGCTCCTCAATTAATCGATTTCAACGATTTATTTATCACTAATTAAAATTTGGATTTGAACAAATTTATATATACTTAGATTATCTACTTCAACATACATCAATCTTACACCTTTTAAATCATTTGTTTTTAATCAGAGTAACACCAAGGTCTATGCTCGTGGCTTGATAAATTAGTTTGTAATTCAAAACATAACTTTAATTTGAGAGAAGTTGAACATGTGATATATTATATCATCCTTATTTATTTATACACATTTGTTTTTTACACGCATATCGATATTTAATTATAATAATTTTGGACGGAAATAATTTGTGCTTTAAAAATTATCAAATAAGAAAATGTGTCTAACTAATCTGGACAACTTAATAAATAAATTGGACGGGAGGAGTATTGTTAATGCAACTCCTCCATCATGACATAAACTATGTCCCTTGTTTTATCCTAATCAATAAACTTGACAATGTTATTGCAAAAACGAGTGTTCGGAATAGCAGGTTTCATGTTGTGGACATCATCTCCCATTTGCTCAAAATTCAACAGCTCGAAATGATTAGAGCCAACATGAATGATTCAAATGACAACAAACTCGTGATATTAGTTGGTATTGTAAATTAATATTTTGCAATAAATGTTGATTAAATAAATATTTAACTTCTTATAACTTAAATAGTATAATATTAATGTACGTTTCAAATAGATAATTATAGTGTATTGATTTGTTCGAACTCAAGTTTCGGTGAGTGACAAATAAATGATTAAAATTAGTTAATTGAGGATAATAAACGTGATATGTAGTGTAATAGCGATTGTTTCACATTGATATATGAAAATTATAAATGCAAGTATAAATGAAGACATTTAATAAATAATATACAGTGATGTAAAATAGTAGGCTTACGACACGCGTCTGAATGACTATTTCGATGAGATATTGTTGAATGAGCATATTTATTTTTATAGTATCAAGATTATTTTTAGTATTCATCTGTCTCGCTATTTTCTATTTGTTTTTTTATGCATATATTAAGACAAGTTTGTTTAATGTTTTAATTATTTTATTTTTGTACTTGATCATTTGTTGTATTGTATTCATTTCAGAATTCTTGTTGAATGAGCATATGTATTCTTGTATTAAGACAAGTTTGCTTAAGCGCACCAAAATAGATTATAACTAGATTGAAAAAAAAAAATTCAAAATTCAAAACTCCCCCTAAACATTCAGTATATAATATTGTCAAACTAAATTTACATAAACACGTTTATCCTAAACATCATCCAATCTCTTAAATCCAAAATACTCAATATTAGTCAACAAAAAAAAATTCAAAAGATATAAGACAATAAGAAGAATTTGACAACCAATGAGATAAACTTAGCTCCAGTTTATACTTGAAAACTCAAAAAACAAATGAGATGAAAAATGATTGAGGCTCCTCAACTTTTCAACAACAATACAATGAATGTTTGTAGATTATGGGTAGCTACAAAAAAAGCAAATGGAACAAGGTGAGATTATATTCATACAAAACAACAAACCAAAAGCACTAATAAGAAAGACTCTAGAACTATATTTGACATTCATTCATAGTTTAGATTTATTCCACATATCAACCATTAGAAAACTTGCAAATTAAATTTTTTGCAGTAAGAGTACTGTGTGGAGATGGGTTAATAGTGGCTTGATCAAAACTCATATATCATCAATAAAACTTGACCTCACAACTCCCAACAAACTACTTATACTTTCATTTACCTTGAAAGCACTAGAATTTGATAGGTTAATGGACATCCTCAAGTTCAAGAACATGAACTATACGATGCAATCAATGAAAAATTATTTTATATCACAAAAACAACTCACATGTTTTATCTCACTATCTGAGAGGCCGAACCACACATAACATGTAAGAGCAAAAAGTTCATAACTAAGATTATGTTTATGTGTGCAGTAAGCAGACCCGTGTTTGATCGTTTAGAGAATGTGGTGTTTGATGAAAAAATTGTATATTTCCTAACACAACAAGTGGTAACAAAAAAGTAAGTCAAAAAATCGGGCAACATGTACACTTGAGACCAACCCAATCTGTTCAATTAGTCTAAACAATGTATTTCTACATCTGCAATGTTGTATGATGAAGATAATGAAAGTTATGGGGGCATAATTGCTACAAGATACCCCACATGAAGAAGGGATAGTCTTATAAGATAACAAATGTTACGAATTGACTTAGAAGTGCCATAAAGTTTGGTGTGAGAGTGCTTGATGTACATGCAAAAGAATGAAAAAGCAAATGCAGTTTAATAACTCATTCAAGGGTTGAGTATAAGTGAAGAAGGATAATAGTAGGTGAAGAAGGGCAACAGATGGACGAAAACATTTGTTATATGCAATTTCAATTTGCATATCTGCAAGAAATGCATTTTTGTGTGCAAAGTTGGTTAAATATGCATGTTACGTGTATATGCAATTAATGTTTGCATCTAGGGGTAATCATACATTTCCTTTAATGTATATATTGTGTAAATGCATTTTTTTTTTGCCATGTATCGGCTTTTGCAGCATAATGCAATATGTAACATAATACATTAAAGACGTAAATTTAGAATGAACGAATGAATTTACACTTTCATAGCATCACTAGCAAATCAGAGAAACACGCAAATCCCTAATTTCAGAGCATCAATCACTAATATCGCACAATCAACATAAGTCACATAATCACACAAATCCCTCATTCCAGGCCATCAACCACTAATTTTATATAATCAACACAAGTCACATAAGTACACAAACATGTAGCAGGATCTCACAACTCCACAATTCACTCATTCCAGAGCTTCAATAACATACATGATCATATCGCCCCTTAACAAGACAAATCCCTCATTTCAAATGTTCAATAACATAACATGATCCCATTGTCCAACATAATCAAGATAAATCCATCATCTCAGAACATCAATCTCCCCAGACATAAGTCACAAACATACAACATGATCATATCAACACATATATCACAAAAACCACGAACCTTACATCAGATGCAGTGACGAAGCAAGAATTTTGAGTCAGAGGGGGGCAAATATTTTCTACGATATATTTTTTTTTAAATAACTAATATTTTTAATAAATATAATGTAATTTAAAATTCAAACTAGACTACAAGATAAAAGTATCAAATAAACTACATAACTTTATAACATTTCTTTTCTATTCTTCATATTTTAAAACTGTTTCATAATAACATCATTGGAAGTTAACCTATTTTATTTAAAATTGTTAGATATTTTTTATTATACACGAAATGACTAAAATACCCCTGGTAATTTTCAAAATCTCAGGGGGGTCATTGCCCCCCTCTGCCCCCATGCTCCCTTCGTCCCTGATCAGATGTCCATCTCGGCAATCCTCATAGATGATATCATATCATAAAAAAATATAGGAAGAACATTATCTCATCATCTAAAGACGTAACCCAAATCTCCAATTCAAAGTTTCCAGAACCACAAAACATACTTAACACATACATAAATGGAAAATTTAACAAAATATCCCACAGATATTGATAATCAAACATAACTCGAACAAATATGAGCATCTTTAAATAAAATAACTAGTCCGTCATCCAAAAGAACCAACTTCAATCCTTGGTGCAACGCTTGTGACTTTAGGCTCCTCTGTGAAACAACCACGTAGGATTTCTTCATTTTCGAGAAACCCACCACTCAAAACCTCCGTATCCTCCAAAATTAGGGTATCTTCGTAAAAAAAAATGATATATTTACAATCAAGGTCTCAATCCGTGAATCATAATCAATATATAGGTAGAAGAACTTTGAATAAGGAGATATAAAAGTTCTATGAAGAAAGCTTTGATGAACCCTATATTAAGGTTTCAAAAAGGATGAACACGTGTTGCCTCAAATGTGCTGATTGACAAATATGCAATAATCAAGCAATGAAACACTGATGACAGTCAAAATACACGTCCAATTCCTCATTCGACTACATTTCATTTACTATAGTCCCGCCATTATTTCATTTGTTGAGCTTCAACTCTTTTGACTACCAATTTGAGTCCAAATAGATTGCCGACGAGGACACTGGTGGCAGGGAGGCTTAGTGTTTGCTTCTCATACGTCAAATATTACAAATATTTTATTTTGTCGTTATTAAGCAAGACATTCAATTTGTGTGCAATAATTAGTGATTAATCGAGAAAGACATTCGATTTGGATGCAATAAATGCCAATAATATTTTATTTTCATTTAGTAGATGTTGCAGCAAAAATATTATTTACGAAAACTGTTCGTACGATAATAAAGAAAAAATGTTTTCCTATCATATTTTTTAAAAATGGGATGACAAAAAAATCATTAAATATTAGTTTAAAAATTAGATGAGAGAATAAATAATTATACTAATAAAAGGATCAAGTCAAATTAGATTAAAAATAAATAAAGTGAAAATCAATTGAGATAGATTAAGTAGACAAATCGTAATAATAATATACACTTCAAAAAGTTTTTGAGACGAAAATAGCAGTAACATTAGGGATGACAATCGGAAATATCCGCGGGTACGGATAGTAACTATCTATACCCATACCCGCCACGAGTATGAAAATCTCTCAAACCCGCCACCCGACGGGTACCCGGGAACCCGCTACCCGACGGACACCCGCCACCCCCTACCCGATGGGTACCCGCGAACCCGCCACTCCGCGGGTGCTCGCCACCCACCACCCGGCGGGTACCCGCCACCCGCAAAATATATTTCAAATCATAAAAATAAATTTAATCTAAATAAAGAAATTACTAACACAAATTAAAAAAATTATAACACAAATTTAAAAATATGAAAATTAAAATTAAATTTAAGTATATTAAATATAATACATTATTAAAAATATATAAAAATATGATTAATATTAAATGTGTAGATGGATATTTCACGGGTATATCATGGGTATTTTGCGGGTATTTCACGAGTATTTTCGTGGGTATTTGGCGGATAATTTTTGCAGGTATATGGGTTTCGCGGGTATGAATAGTAATTATCAATACCCATACTCGCGAACTAAATGGATATTAAATTTTACCCATGAACCTATGCGTAGATATCAAATCTCTCTAAAACCCGCTCCTATTAGGATCAGATACCCACAGATAAACTGTCGTCTCTACGACCACGTTTATCGGTGGTGCAAACATGCATTTTGTTCGATCACCTATTTTCCAAAGTAAAAAAAATAAATGAGAATTAGTAGTCAAAGGTCGAACGTTTTATCAAATAGACCATGGGTGTTCTCTTTTTTAAACCAATAGGATGATGACACATGTCTTCATTTTATTGGTTTGTTAGATTTTAATTGGATATATAGATAAAATTGAAATAACTTTTGTATAATACATTTAAAAAAAATATCAAAATTTTTATCTTTTCATCCTCTATAAATAGAGACCAATCTTGATATATTTTTCTTACACCTAAAAACTTCTTCTTCTCTTTACTTGTATTGTTTATTATCTCGTTCTATATTTTTCTATGGATCGAGACAATAACTCTTTCTTCAATTCTCAGAATTTTGATTTTTCTGGATATTATCATCCCGATCTTGAAAATATTTCAAATTCTGAAGATTTTTCAACGTTCAATTATGATATGAACCATTCATTTTCACAAAATCATCCTCATTCACCTATTCCCGAATATCACCAAACCACTCAAAATCATCATCATTCACCTATTCCCGAATATCACCAAACCACTCAAAACATCTCCCAAAACTTATATGGAAAAACTCACACAACGTCTTCCAACAATTCAAAAGGTTGGACGGATCAAGAAGATGTAGCATTAATGTCTGCATGGTGTTTTGTCAGCAATAATCCAATTGTTGGCAAAAACCAAGATAGTTCTACATTTTGGGGAAGTATCCTAAATATGTATGAGCAAGGCCGAGTAGAAAATCCAACAATTGGCAGTGCAAGGTCTCTAGAATCATTGAGGCAACGATTCAGACGCCTCAATAAAAATGTAACAAAGTGGGTTGCTGCATACAACAAAGCGTATGATCGAAAAACGAGCGGGTAGTCCAGCCAAGACATTGAGAATGTAGCTCAAACATTGTATGGAAAACCTAAGTTCACACACCATGAGGTGTTTGAAAAAGTTATGAGTCACAATCCTAAATGGGAATTAAAAATAAATAGTACTGGTTATACACGTTCTCGGGCCGAAGGTGAAGATAGTGTTGAAGAAAGTCGTGGGAGCTCAAAAAGATCAAGGACCGATGAGGATGAAGACCCTCAAACTGAATCCACACCAGAAGCTGTTGGAAGTGGAGGTTCGAGACTTTCTCGTCCTATTGGTAGAGACAAAGCTAAGGCGAATGCTAAAAGAAAAGGAAAAGCAAAAGAAACAACATCGCAGTCTTCCATACTTCCAGATGAATGGACTGAAGAACTTCGTCAGTTGAGGATTACACGTCAAGTTGAAACTGAATTACAGAGAGAGAAGCTAAAAACTTCTACACTTAACACATTGTTGGCAAAGAGTGAATTATCTCCTCAAGAAGAAGCTTTGAAGCTTGAGCTAATGCGACAGTTATGTGGGATGTGATCGTACTTCAGAGTTTATGTATCTTTAGTAATTCATGTATTTTCAGTTCATGTATTTTAATTCATGTATTTTCAATTATGTGGTTTATGTATCTGTTTTTCAATTTTCTGGTGTAATTGTAATTTGATGGTTTTAATATAAGCATTTGTTAAGTATTTCCCAAGATCTTCTATATTTATCATAGTGTACTCCAGCATGAACATGCACCCATCACATCATTTTGGGAA
>JAPKLX010000037.1:94000-136208 GCA_026898415.1 Leonotis leonurus | reverse complement strand
ATTTTGGGAAGCTCAACACGTGAAATGTTTCTACCCATACACTATTTTGATGAGTCAAGTGACTCTTTTCAATTATGAAGAGACAAGTGAATTTTATGATGAGCCAAGTGACTCTTTAATATTCTATATATACACATATTCCCTGTATTCCCAAATGTACACACAAATCTTTCTATCCATAATCTTTCTTATCTTCTTTCTCAAACATTGAATCTCATACCTCCCCCGAAAATATGGCATCAAGTTCTAGTTTTGATGCTGCTAATCCATTCAATAATGATGAATGGGAAGAAAATATTGAAGAACAAAATAGGCGAATTGACGAGATGGTTGAGAATGTTCTCGTTCAAGCAGCAACTCTAACTCTGCAACCTACCAATCATAGTGTTCGAGCTACAAGACGGTATATTGAACGCAAGCGGGAGAAGGGTCATGAAAGTGTGTTCGAGCAGTACTTTGCTGAAGAGCCAATCTATCCTCCAGAATATTTTCGAACAAGGTATCGCATGCAAAAACCATTGTTCGAACGTATAATGAACCAGCTGGTTGCCACCGATAAATTCTTTCAACAACAACCGGATGCCGCTGGTCGTCTAGGTATGTCTGCAATTCAAAAATGCACTGCAGCTATGAGGGTGTTGGCATATGGAACATCAGCAGACATGCATGATGAATACTTACGAATGAGTGCAACACTCATTCATAAATCAGTCATCAAATTCGTTGAAGGTGTAATTTCTAATTTTGGCGCGGAGTACCTCAGAAAGCCCACTGAAGAAGATATGGCAACTCTTCTTCAGATCGGAGAGCGACGCGGATTTCCGGGCATATTGGGAAGTACTGACTGCATGCACTGGAAATGGAAAAATTGTCCTAGTACTTCATGGGCAGGGCAATATGCAGGAAGAAATGGTACACCAACAGTCATTCTCGAAGCAGTTGCGTCGCAGGACCTCTGGATTTGGCATGCGTTTTTTGGAACCCCAAGTTCAAAAAATGATATCAATGTTCTAGATCAGTCTCCTGTTTTTGATGATATCTTGGAAGGTCGCGCACCAAAGGTTAATTATGTTGTGTCATGAAAAAGATACTATTATCTCACTGATGGCATATATCCTCAATGAGCAGCATTTGTCAAATCTATTCCTGCTCCACAACTTCGGAAGCACCAATTATTTGCTCAACATCAAGAGGCTGCCCGAAAAGATGTAGAACGAGCATTTGGCGTTCTGCAAGCTCGTTTTGCCTTTATTAAGCGTCCGTGCCTTATTTGGGATCGTGACATTATGGGAAAAATAATGATTGCTTGCATCATTATGCATAATATGATAGTGGAAGATGAAAGAAGCACTTATCTAAACTATCATGATCCGACAGAGTTTATAGAAGATCAACGTAGACAGAATAGTCAGCGAAGAAAAGAAGGAGAACAAAATAATGATATTCTATACTCAACAAAAAGGATTGCAAGTCTATCTTGCTATATGAGAACAAGGAATCAACTTCACAACAGAGAAGGTCACAACGCACTTCTAAACGACTTGATCGAGCATGTATGGATGAATTTGGTAATCGTGATTGATTGTATAATTTTTTTCAATTTTATTATGTAACGTTGTATTTTCAATTTTGTATTTAGATTGTTGTAATTTAGAGACTTAATTTGTTTAAGTTGTATTTTTGTCAAAAATTTTATTTTATATGAAAAATATATTTTTATGTTTTTATTATTTTTCAATAATAATAATTTATTTTAATTATTTAAAGCAAAATCAGTTATTTTATGTATAATAAAAGTTAAAATTAAAAAATTAAATGTTATGGTTGCATAGTTGAAATGGTCATTGATAAACTGCAAAAAATGAAGGTGGTTGGATTGAATAAAATGTATTAAAAAAAATGAATAAGAAAATAATAATATTGAAGTGGTTGGATGATTGGATATTTTGGTGGTCATTGATAAACATGGTCTAAGTAACATTATTTACAAGATTGTACAACATTATGGAATCTCTTACGACTTTCGCCTCGTCAATTCGGGACATGTCATATTTGGTGGACGTTACAGTAGGTTTACTACTTTACTTCTCCAGAACGACGTCGTTGCTAGTATATCGGCACAAGCAAATAATAGCAGGGCGAGCACAATACACAAAACTGTTTCACTCGCACTCCACCATCTATCGCTGCTCACTCTCCACAGAGAACAAAGCAAACCCTAGAAATCATGTCGGGCGGATTTTTCAGGGTATCGACTATCTCCCTCCTCTGCTAGTTATCTTCATTTCTGCAACGCAAAATGTTTATCCTTATTCAATCTCGTTCTAGAATCTTGATTTATTCTACGATTCGCCTCAATTGGATATTTCCGTTGAGCTGTTGTTTCATTGATTAATTTTCGATCGTGACCAGGGTACCTCTGCCGATCAGGACACCCGATTCTCGAACAAGCAAGCAAAGCTGATGAAGTCTCAGAAATTCCCTGCTGAACTGGAAAATCTGGTCAATCCTTAATGTTTCATAATGATTTGTCTTTTTTCCCGCTGTTCATTCATACTTGAACTACGAATTTTGGTGGGATTATACACTTGCTAAATTGGATTCAATGTATGCCAAATGGAGCAATGTATGTGACTCTCAAATAGTAGTGAATTGATTTTTTTTTCCTGGTCGCGACCAATCCTTTTCTGCCCTGCTTGATTTAAAGGGGAAGTCTTGTTAATGCCATATAATTATCATCTCTGTTTTTTTTTGTATGTTTAGGTGGACATGACCAAAGTGAAGATGGATGTTCTGAAGCCCTGGATTGCGAAACGTGTAACTGAGCTAATTGGCTTTGAAGACGAAGTTTTAATCAATTTTATTTATGGTCTCTTAGAGGGAGAGGTAATTTATGACTAAAATACTTGTTGTAAGGTAGATATTTTTTACATAGCTCTTGGGTTTTGGCTAGAGTATCATTTTGATTTGTTGGTATCCAAGTGAGGCTTGATGGTTTGTGATCTGCATTCCACGTTCTCTTGTCCTAAGCTTAAGATTGTGTTTGCTTAATCTGCCAACTGTCCTGTTATTCTTTAATGACAGATCAAATGTCTCATAATGTTACTGGATGCAGGCAGTGAATGGGAAGCAGGTTCAGATTTCACTTACTGGATTTATGGAGAGGAACACAGCGAAGTTTATGAAGGAGCTCTGGTTGTTGCTTCTCAGCGCACAGCAAAATGCTAGTGGGGTCCCTCAACAATTTCTGGATGAGAAAGAAGAGGAGACTAAGAAAAAAAAGGTCGTTCATCAGATCATGTGCTTTATTGATATTGTAGAGTGTCTACTGCTTATATTAAGTGCTATATCTTGTGGATGACCCTTCTTTTGATATTGCAGGCAGAGACAGATCGTATAGCAAATGAAATTCATGCAAGAAAAGAGAAAGAGAAGCAAGAATACTATGAACAGAAAGCGAATATGGTAAACATAATTATTCCATGCAGTAGTTTTGTTGTATAGAAACCAAACCTTTTCAGCTGAACTTTGTTTCTGTTTCATTGCATTCAGCTTGCTTCTGCAATTATTTCGGTTCATATCCTTTACCTCAACTGTAGGACGGTGATGGAGCAAATTCAAGAGATAATCATAGTGAGTTGGAGCCTAATGTGAAGCATGAAGCTAGGGGTTCTACCATCCGGCAGGTTGATGAGAAAGAACAGTACAAGAGAGATGGCCGGGGAAGGAGCAGCAGGTGCTACTTCAAATTTATTTTACTGTTATGAACATTTTTAAGCTTTTCTTGACATAGTTCTTTCTCAAAAGAGTAGATTTTAAAGATAATTAAAAAAGTACAGTTTAGTTTTTGAAGCGTGTTGATATCTTTGGTTCAGGTAGAATGTTATATTTTGCTTTTATTGGGCATTGGTTATAGCAGGGAAGAAGTAGGCATAATTTCACTAGAGCTGATTTAACGAGACAATTATTTGTCTCAAAATAAAGCTCGGAATTTTTTGTTATAATACTCTCTGTCAGACAGGAAATTGAATATCTTTTCCTGCAAAATTTATTAGGGAAGAGGAAGAACTAAATTTATGGAAACATAGTGAACTCTTTCTAACACTGGCATATTGGATGGCAGGCTACTGTTGTGACACAAGTGTGTACTTTTGGAGTCTTTGTATATTGTTGTTAGTGTTAGCTAATGCTAACTCTATTCGGAACGACATCCCCTGAAACACATAGCTCTAGTAGTGGCTTTGTGATTTTCCTTTGAAAGAAATTGATTTATCCTAAGGTGTTTTTGCTCATCATAATTCTATATTCTATTTCTTCCATTAATTTTTAAGATGATGATCAGTTGAACCAAGTAATACATGCTGACTGCCCTCACACAATCTCTGTTTTCCCATTTTTCTAACTTTGAACATGGCTCGGACTGTTACTATTTGTCTTAGAAGGTTTGATCCCTTGTTTCTTCAATTGGCTCTCCCTCAAAAAATGTGATGATCTAATGCCATGTCTTTATTACTTTTATTTTATCTCATGTTGAAAGGACTAACATGCTTAATATGCTTGCCTTGGTACCACAAAATCAGATCTTATAGCTTCTTCCTCAGGCTAGTGTTTTATAGCCATTAGTAGCTGAGACGACAATGATTTTGATTTGCTTATTGTCTTCTTTTCATTAAAGAAAACACAGGTATTCATTGCTTGCTGCCCAGTGTTATGTTAGACTAATGTGCATTCCATCTTCATAGGGGTTCCAGATCTCCAGATCCGCCTTACCACTCACCATCTTCCAGGTGTGTATGCTGATATTGCTATATGAAGGGATGCAATCTTTATTGACGTATTGCTTCCATCAATTAATTTGATTTAACCTTTTTTCTCATATTTCTTCTGAGCAGGCATAAGCGTGCTGTATCACCTAGCAAGTCTGATTCTAGAAGTCACTCAAAGTAGGTTTCAAATTTACTCAAGGAGGTTTTTCTGTTAGATTATATTGTGATTTGACTTTTATGGTCCTGTAGGTTTGTTTCTTTTTAGTAGCAATAATATTCTGTGTGTTAGTTTACTATGAGCTAATCTTTAACCTGGTTCCAGTGAACGGCGAAGGTCAAGAAGCATTTCTGGAGCACCACCATCAAGAAGTAGGTCTATTTCCTCTGAAAGAAGAGATCCACCAAGACGGTCTATTTCGCCGCATCGGCGTCGTGTTGTTCGTCGATCTCCTTCTCCATGGGGCAGATCTAACTGGAAGCGAAGATCGACATCTCGCCCACGTCGCAGATCTCCTTCTCCTGTACGATACAGAGTTCGTTCTCCTAGGCGTCATAGATCACGATCTCCTTTGCGTCGTAGGTCACGGTCCCCTGTGCGGCGTAGGTCACGGTCCCCTGTGCGACGTAGGTCACGTTCCCCTGTGCGACGTAGGTCACGGTCGCCTATACGGAGATCACCAGTTCAATATAAGTCAAGGATGCGTGTACGACGTAGATCCCCTTCTCCTGTGCGGAGCAAATCACCATCCGCTGCCAGAGTAAGATCTCCAGTGCAACGCGACCAGTCACGATCTCCGTTGTGGCGGCGGACACCATCCCCACGTTATCAGTCTCCTTCTCCTGCTAGAAGGTGGAACAGACGTTCTCTGTCAACTTCATCTCATCAATCTGCATCTCCAGCTAGGCGGAGGTCCTCTATGCATGATAGAAAAATATCCCTCACTCCAGTGAGTCAAAGATCTCCTCCCCCTAGAGAATCGAGTTCTCCCTCACATATTCGTCGAAGTTCCCCTTCACTAGTCAGGAGAGAATCTGCAAAGAGGGCGAGATCACCTATACAATCTCCTGGAGAAAGAGCCAGGTAATTTAATTTGTTCTTGATAGATAGAAGGGTGTAGCTCCTCTTCAAAGCATGTTAGGCACTATTGCAATAACTGATACTGAAATTAACAAATCAAGAATGAAGATTACAAAGGCTAAATGCCTACCCAATAAGAAGGTCAACCAATCATTTAAAATAAGAGTTTTTAAACCCTACTAAAGTGATGATATTCAACTTAAGTAATTACTACCTAGGATCGCCTTCCCTTAGGCCTTAGCTGGGAATTAAATTACAAAGCCCATGATACTAAAATGAGAGTTGTCAAGTAACTTATCATCTAAATATATATCTAACTTTCTTGAAATATAAAATACTAATCAAACTTTTCATTGCGGCTGCCCCCTGTGTATTTGCCCAGAATTGCAGTTTAGATCATGAGTTTCAAATACGTATTGGTCACAAAGTCTGTAAGAGTTGGTGTTTCCACTGGTCTTTATTCTATTTGAGTTGCAGTCAGCATTAGCATGATTTCTGCTCGCTTTTTAAAATTATTTTAAGTACTTCTATTGCATTCCTAGATCTTCTAAGTTGTTGATCAGGAGTACTATCCTTTATGCAATGTCCATCAATCTGAAGCCATATTGGACAAATAACTCATTCTTTCTCATTTTTATGCAACCTTTCAGAAGAAAATGAATTTGACTTTCATATGACAAAGTCTAAAATGCTACACCACACTGTTTTCACATACCACAAATTGTCTTCAACTCATGGCTCTTTTATTTTATTTTATATCATATGGTGAAGAGTGTGCTTTTAGTGTGGGAAAGAGTTTACATCACTATCCTAGATTTCAGTCATTATGTAAATAAACTAACTGCACCTGGAATAGGAACACCTCAGTTTTAGTGATTGCATGATGTCTTCCAGTTTATTGCCATGTCTCTGTGCCTCCATGTACTTGCATTGAAAGACATTGCTAACAATTAAGTTGAATCTGACCTTATTTGTCTATGCTATTGCTATCCACGTTCTCACTTTTGCAGAAGGCATGGAAAGTACTCTCCTGCTCTTCGTGCTTCTCCAAATGAAAGTAAAGGAGCAAAATCTACAGAACGCAGGCCTGTTGTATCTCTGAGGTCACCGCAGAGAGATGTGCTAAATCAAAGTGATTTAGGTGGGAAACCCCTCAACTTGTCACCTCCCATGCAAAAGTCCCCATCTGGATCAGATGCTTCGAGGGGCAGAAGCTACAGTGAAGAACGAAGGTCTGAGCATATATCAACTCTATATTTTCTGCACAGGTCGACTTACTTGATTGGTGAGTTAAATAATTTGCATTTTTAGGTCTGTTAGTCCTCATGGGATCCCGAACGAAAGGAGGGGAAAAATGGTACCTGCTGAGAGTATAAGCCCTTCGCTAAAAGCTGTTGATCTTAAAACTCGTCGTGATCATTCTGGGATAAGTGTGGATGATGAAAATAATTTGTCTAGCAGGTTTTTATGAATTCTTTACTATTTAAGAACTCTATGATTTTCATATAATTCACGAGTTTAACATTTTTCATGTTTTGATCTTGTAGAGAGATTGAACGGTTCAAAAATAGGTCCTCAGGGAAAAGTTCTGTAATTCCTGCGCGTGATAAGGCATCACTAGGAGATTTTGATGCTTATGGTTTAGCTGATGGAACAAAGTCAAGAGAGGGCCAATTACCAAAAAGGTTGGTATTTGGTACATTTTCTTTTTTATCAGCCTGATATTCCTTGGTTAAACTTGTTTGATGTAGATTCCTTCTATGTGCCTATGAACTGCGACAGGCTTCGTGAGACTGTAGATCATAAAGAAAACCACGAAAGGAAAGAGTTGTCAACAATTACAAAAACCACCGATACGAGTATGAAAAGTAGGGAATATAATGATGCTCCACGAGCTAGGGATAAGAAAGTTCCTCGCTCTGAAGATGATAGGAGTGGTTATCAGTTGCCAGACAGAGATCTTCCTAAATTTTCAAGAACGTCTGAGCAGAACGATAAAAATGGTTCATCAGGTTCTCCACTAAAGGAGATTGATGATCATGTAGGTAAAGTGAGACAAAAGAGGAAGCAGAGGAAATCAGATAGTGAAGCAGAATCAGATGACCTTTCAAGCTATGATTCCCATGAAGACAAGAAGGATATCAAAAAGAGGAGAAGAGAAGAAAAGAAATTGAAGAAAGAGACAAGACGACGGCGACGGGAAGAGAAACGCCGTAGAAGGAGTGAAAGGCGGGCAGAGAAGCATAAGCTGAAGTCAGGAGATGGTAGTAGTTCATCATCAGATCTACCAGGTGATCATTCCGGAGATGATGGAAGTGTTAAAAGGCGAGAATTGTGTACAAGCAACTTTGAGGAGACTGATTCTGAGCAGAAAAGGCTAGAGAGAGAGCTGCGAGAGAAGGCTCTTAAGTCACTTCGAGCTAGAAAGGGCTCTGGAAATTAAATGCCATGAAGCTCTAGAATATCTTGCTGTTATTTGTTATCTTTATGCTTTTATACTATTTCCTTCAATGCTAGACCTTGCATAGTTTCAGATGAATGTACTTCTTATGCCTGCTTAATGTGATTTGTCTTTACTGATGGCAGCTGAAAAGGATAATTGAGAATTTCCTGAGCTAGTATCTTGGGTGAAACTTAATGCTGCTTTCCTGCTATCGTTTCTGGTAATATATGTCTTCCCTTGCACTGGGAATCTGTTTCTTGAATTTGCTAATTGTCTGTAAATCGATTATCATATTGTATAGCTGAGTCATGCCCGACTTGTGTTGTATGATTTCTTCTCTCAATTCCTTATATTAATTTAGTATCAGTTATATTTATTGTGGATATAGTTTTGAGGTATCTCTCCTTCCCAATCCAACTGTCTAAAATTTGGGCTGATTGATAAACTAATAAAGGTCTTGGCAAGTTTCTCTCAAGTATTACTTTATTACTGAAGGAATTTTCTGATTAATTGATAGATGTGTTATTACCACATTCATGACTTGGTTGAGAAGATCATTACCACTACTCAGTTTGGACATTCAATCAGGTGATAAATCTTATCACAGCTCTTCTTTCTTCACTGATTAATTGACTGGATTAAAGCTAATTATTGTTTTCAAACTGTTACTGATTTAGTCTCTACTTGTTTGGCACAGCTTGAGGATTATTCCCGAATAGTTATGCACAAGAAGTGATAGGTATAAGAGCTGCTTGAGCCAAACTTTTTTCAGTCTTTAACATAGCATGAGCCAAACTGTTGTATGTTTATACATACTACTAAAGTCGAGTTACTAGGTGTAGAGAAGTATTTGACGGAATGCTCTTTATGTTACTTGTACTCTTGACATGATGTTTTTCCTACTTGTACATTCCCTTAAAAGTTGCTGTCTTTCACCTTATATAGGTTTTTTGCGCATTTGTGGCTCTATTTACTTTCCTACATCCAGTTATTACTCATCTTCATTTTGAACCGTGTCATTAATTAGATAGATCTCCAAATGAGTTGGGGTGCTTATTTGTGTAAGATCTCCTTTTGCATGTTAATTCTTCAGTTCTAGAATGGTGTTTTTTTTTTTTTTTTTTTTTTTTTTTTTTGTCACAGTTCACTTTTTTTCCCTGTGGTTATGTGCTTGTGCATGTTTATACTTTATAATTGTCCGGGTTGTTGAAGATTAGACCGATTCTCAGCTGTTTTAGCTTTGCTCTATCTGTTGAGATACGTATGTTTGCTAAATACGCTGTTTTGGGTGGTTGCAGCAATTGTACTTAATACTCCAACCGTCCAACCTAATTGCCAGAAAGCTTTTCCATGTGGTAACGGGTTTTCGAGCTTAATAATTGTGATGGGTGTATATCTAAGTATTATAGAAGGTATGATGTAATTTCTATATAATCCTAGCCCACCATGGTTCACCCAAAAGCATGTGTAGTGAGTCGATATGAGGGTAGGCTTGGGACTGTATGTCTGGGTTGGCTCATTACACAAAAATCAACCTCGATATGTTTGCTACGAGACTGCAGCTAAAGTGTGAATGCCGATTTCTGAATATAAATTAGATCCTCGCGTCTTCTTCCTTGGAACGAGCATGAAGAAATTTCTCTCATACCTTTCTTCGTTCATGGTTCGATATTCTGGTGTCCTAGGCGTAGAGGAACCACATTCTCTTAATTGCGAAATTTAAGCAGAGTTTGTCTACTCGGTTTCGATAGATGTTACCCATGATACTTACTGCATATTGCTATCTTGACATTGTCAACAATTTAGTAACTGTGTTCTGGCGTATTTAGCATGATTTATTTATGTCCTATTCATTCATTTTTAATATTTATTGATTACTACTGTGTTTCTTTATGTACAGTAATATCTAGGTAAAGTCGATAAATTAATATACTCTAAATTAATAAATTTCCAAGTCCTGATTTGGACTAATGCAAAAAATGATTATTTGTTTTTCTAACAAGACAATAAAATAAAATAATGATACTTTGAAGAATCATATCATGTTAAAAATATGTAAATATTGTCAAAATTAAGAAAAAAAAATGTTTCTTACAATTTGACAAAAATGAATATTACAATTTGGATACGGTAATTAAGGAATGTATGTTTAAAGTGATGACATGAATATATATTATTTAAACTTGTGTGTGCAATAAAGATATCCTTGAAAGGAAACGACTCAATTTAGTTGGGACGGTCCAAAATGGTATATGTTTCATCTTAGTTGGGATGAAGGGAGTAGCTTTCTACATAAAATTATTATTCAATTTAAGGTTATTTTATTTATTGTTATTAATTAAGTTTTGCTATTTAATTTATAATTTGAACTTAAAATTGAATGTATTACAATAAATAATAATTTAGTGAATTTTTAAAAAAAGTGTATTTATGGATAGAGAGTAAAATATTTGATAACTGCAAGCATAGGTTTAGTCTTGTTGGAAGGAAGGATATATGATATATGTCTGGCGCTGAAAGTAGGTGTGTTAGTTATAGATATAGATAAAACAACATCCACGCGGCAGAGTGTGATTGGAGAAGAGTCATCCCCTACATCCAATCCAATCATTCGCATTCTATCTTCCTCACAGATTTGATTAGATTAGATTAGATTAGGCAGTGAAGTGTGAAGTCCTGCGTGGCTCTCTCATTCCATATTTCCATTCCCTTTTTTCTCCTGAGAGATTTTTTAATGGATAATCTAAAACAACACATGATTCTCTGATTCTTCTCCTCCCCTTTATCCATTCCTCCTTCTCATGGCGCCAACTCTCACTTCAAATTCCTTCCTCCTCACCACCACCCCTCCTACAACCTCCCGCAACCACCACCGCCTCCCCGTCTTCGCCAAGAAGCCCTCCCCCGCCGGAAAACCCGATGACCTACCCCAGGACTCCGCCGCCAATTCCAACCCTTTCCGCTTCGACTTCGGTAAGCTCCCCGATGTCAAGTCTCTAGTCCCGGTGGTGCCCAATCCTTCCTCCGGTTTGAATTTCTCCGTCAGTAGGCGTAAGGAATCTGGCACCGTCTTCGTCGCCGGAGCCACCGGCCAGGCCGGTATCCGCATTGCTCAAACGCTGCTGCGCCAAGGCTTCAGTGTTAGGGCTGGCGTTCCCGATCTCGCTGCTGCGCAGGAATTAGCTCGCTTGGCTTCAAAGTACAAGGTACTACTCTCTGTTCTCGGTTCAATTCTACTATGTTCATATCTTTGGCTGCCTAATTGATCGCGATGGATTTCTTCGATTGTGGATGATTGATTATGTGAGGCTACGCCTGATACATTTATGATTTTATTCCTTGTGGCAGATAATATCGAACGATGAATCGAAGAGGCTGAATGCAGTTGCTTCGACCTTCGACGATGCAGAGACGATTGCGAAAGCCATCGGCAATGCTAGCAAAGTGGTAGTGACGATTGGGGTAGGAGAGAATGGGACGACTGCAGAAGTGACCCTAGCTGATGCCTTGCAAGTGATTGAGGCTGCGCAGCTTGCGAATGTTGGCCATGTCGCCATCGTCTACGACGAAGCTACCGGAACTTCATCCACCTATAACGTTCTTGATGGCATCACTTCCTTCTTCAACAACCTCTTTGCGAAATCTCAGCCATTGACGATCGCAGAGTTTCTGCAAAGTGTGGTGAAGACTGATGTTAGCTACACCCTTATAAAGACGAGTCTGACCGATGACTTTTCACCCGAGAGTTCTTACAACCTCGTCTTCTCTGCTGAAGGAAGTGCTGGTGCGAACGACTACAAAGTAATGTAATGTATGCAATATCTTTTTCATTTCGACGAAATCCATGAAAAGAATCTAATCTAGTTCTAGACTCATCCTTCTTGCATCTGTTATTCCTTAAGATCTTGCTTGCAGAATGTTTCGGTTTCTCATCAAGTTCTTACTGCTTTTGTTAATCGGAACAGGTTGCAAGATCACAGATAGCTTCACTGGTAGCTGAGGTTTTCTCCAATACAGCAGTTGCAGAGAACAAGGTACTCTTTAGCAGAACTCATGCCTTTGGAATTTGATGAATTCTTCTTGAGTTCATATTTCTTGATGGTCAGGTAGTTGAGGTCTCAACCGATCCATCGGCGCCATCAAAGGCAGTTTACGAGCTCTTCAGGTAAGCATATTCCAAAGAAGTACCTATCGATCTGTATTCTCTTGTGTGAAGGTGGTAGGTGGATGATTGTTCAACATTTTGTGAACTGTTGGTTTCAGTGCCATTCCAGAGGATGGAAGAAGACAGGCATATGCAGAAGCCCTTGCAAAAGAAGAGGCCGAGGAAGAAGCTCTCCGAGCAGTAGAGAAAGCTCGGAAAACTGCTGAAGCAGTAAGAAAGCTCGAAGAAGAGGTGACAAATCTAGAAAAGGAGGAGGACATAGCTTCCACTCTAGCCACAGAAGCTCAGAAGAAAGCAGAAGAGGCTGGAGCATCGGTCGAGAGCTTCTTCAACAAAGCCAAAGGTTTCAGTTCGGGCATAGATTGGGAAAGCTTGAGCTCGCAGCTTAAATCAGCTGTTCAAAAGCCCGAAGAGGAACCACCAAAAGTGCAGGTTGCAACTGTTAGGGGACAGGCCAAGGCCCGGTCCCTGCCATCATTGAAGGCAGTCATGAAGAAACCTGCACGGCCTCCTCCATCCTCGAAACCAAGGGATGTTCCGAAGCAGAAGGCAAAAGTAGCAGAGGCCAAGAAGGAGACGCGCAAGGTTTTTGGCGGATTGTTTAAGCAGGAAACCATTTACATTGATGATGACTAGATGAGTGTGGTTCGAATAGATCATATTTTCAGGTATCAAAATTCATATTGAGATGGTGACTCATGTTTTGTAATTTTTTTCTTCTCTCTGTTGTAATGATGTGTAATCTGTCCATAATCATACTTTTGTTGAGCAAATAATTTAGCTAAATATATTGCTGAAATGCAACTCCATTTCCCTCTATGCTTCTTCATACTGCAGCAAGAAAGGAGATGCACAAACTGTTAGTATGTCTTGAATCTGGTTTACCTTTACAATACACCACTCCTACTTTTTTAAAACACAACACTATACTGCATTTGGTTGTGCCAAGGTTTTTCTTGATGTTATTTATAAGCTGCATGATTTGCCCGCTAGCATTGTCTCGGACCGTGATCGCATATTCACTAGTCTCTTATGGAAGGATTTATTCTAGATTTTGGGTGTGCAACACCATCTAAGTACCATTTATCATCCTCAAACAGATGGACAAAGTGAGAGAGTGAATCAATGTCTAGAGACCTACCTCCGGTGCATGTGTAGCCATGCACCTAAGAAATGGTTTCTTTGGTTGTCATTAGCGGAATTATGGTACAATACATCGTATCACACTTCGCTTGAGCTCACACCCTTTGAAGCTCTGTATGGATTAGGGGTGTCGCGGTACGGTATACCTTACTAAAATTGTCATACCTTATACCTTACCTTTACTTTCGGTATGGAAAATTTCATACCGTTACTTTACCATACTTTTCGGTATACCTTAGTTCGGTATACCTTAGTTTCTGTATGACATTTTTACATACCTATACCTTACCTTATTTTCGGTATACCTTACCTTACTTCGGTATACCTTTCTTACACGGTATACCAAAACTTATTTACCTTCGGTATACCTTACCTTAATTCGGTATACCTTTTTTTGCGATATACCCGAATTTATTTATAATGAAAATCATCTTAAACAAGGTCTAACATATAAAAAACATAAAGTATTATTTTTTAATAACATAATTTATGAGATAAATCACTAATATCATATAATTAATTACAATATATTAACTAACTATATTATTGTATTTTCATATAACTCATTAACTAGATTTAGGCATATAATTATAATTAATTTGATCATTTATGTATGATATATTATAAAAATAATGAAAATTTTTCATTAATTATATATTACAACTTATATTATATTTAGTAACTAATAGATCGTCTAATTATATCATAATTATTTAGTTATGTAACAATATATATATATATATATATTAGTTTATCGTTATTATTTAAGATAATAAGTAGTATATAAGTTATTGTTCAATTTTTTTAATTATCAATAAATTCACATGTTTTTGTAGTTTGTCATTCATATTTATTAATTATAATTCATAATTTATGAATAAACAATTTTCTTATAATTCAAATCGAATATATATGTACATGTAATATTATAAATATATGTGTATATACATATATCGATATATACCAAAATAACGGTATATACCAATTTTTCGGTATATATCACGGTACGGTATATGACAGTATACCTCGGTATTTGGAAAAATTATACCTTTACCTTACCTAAAAGTTCGGTACGATATGATACCTTACCAAAAATTTCGGTATACCTTATATTCGATATTTTATGGTATTTTTCGGTACGGTAAGTATGGTATACCGTTTTTTCGGTAAATTTTGACAGCCCTAGTATGGATATAAGCCAACCCCGTTGGCATTGTAGTCATACATATCACCTCAGGTTGTTGGAGTGGAGGCTACACTGAATGAGAAAAGGGATATACAGTTGCATCTTCGTCGTATAATTCAAAAAGCACAAGACCGACAACAGTAGTTAGCAGTATACACTGAATGAGAAAATGGATATACAGTTGCATCTTCGTCGTATACAGTGGAGGCTACACTGAATGAGAAAAGGGATATACATAATAATAATTATTTCGTACTTACATAAAAATCAGTAGTCAGCAGTATGGTGTTTCTCAGTGAAACACAAACAGACACACCCGCTCGAGCATCCAACCTACGCCTCAGATAGAATATATAGAGATCCACATGCTACATGAAACATATTCCAAATAAAATTAGTAGTTATCAATTGATTGTAGTGTGAGCTGAATAATAATAAAAAAATATATTTAACTAGCATACCTCAGCCTCTAAATACATGAATTGGTTATGCATGTGTTCAAATTGAAGAGCCTGTAACACGAAGCCTGTTTTAGGAATCTATGTTCTCGCATTAGATCCTTGAGAAAGATAATTGACGAATCTCACGTGGAGATCTCGAGGAATGGGAGGCAACTATCTGAACGCCCAACAGTGTATGGGCTCTGTAAGACTGTGGCCTCCACACGAGTTCGAGCAGGTCTGTCGGGCCTCTGATTCTCGTTCTGGTTCTGATTCACATCGGGACCCAACCAAATTTGTAGAGGAGTGGCTACAATAGGTACCACTTCCTCAACATCACTGTTCGACCTCTCTCTGTGCTCGAATGCTGAAGATCGCGGCACTTTGAAATAATCGTCATACGCTTGTGAATGCTCGATCTCGTGCACCGAATGACGACCTTCAGAATATGCCAAGGTGGCGATTGAGCTCTCGGAGGTGACCTCACATGAGGTGGTGGAGCTCTCGGAGGTGATGACACATGAGGTGATGGAGCTCTCGGAGGGGATGACACTGGCGGAGATGCAACTGGACCTGGAGATGACCTACGATGTGGAGAAAATGCCTGTGACGGACTACGCCATGATCCTGAGCATCGGAAACTCTCTTTCAACTCCTCGAACCATTTCTTCAGAACATGCATGAGCCTCTTTTCGGTATTCTTAGATGTCATCTCTGCAATCATTTCCATCTGTTGGGGGCTAATATTGGCGTACACACTTTGTCTGCCCGTATGACCACTAGAGCTACTACTGCTGGATGATGAGGTCGGTGGTCGAACCCGCTTTCCCGTATTTTGACACCTATGTGCTGATGATGTAGGCCTGCTCGTGCCCGGATGATAGTCAGGTGATGGAACCTCTCTCCGACCACGAGACTGAGGTGTGACATCCGGCGTTGCAACTGTCTTTGGGTTGGCCGCACGCTGTGCACGTCGTTGTGGTTGAACACCGTTTCTCAAAGCATTATACGGTGCTGACCACATGATATTAAGGACCTGACTTCGGTCCATCGCTATTAGTGACTAAAAGTATGGAGATGCACGCTCTTCCTCGCTCGCATACATCACAATTGGCTTGATCTGCAATCAAAAAAATAACTTAAACATTAACTCCAATGGAATATAAAAATTATTTAATTAATTATTAAAAATTAAAATTTACCTCATCGAGATTAAAAAAACGGTGTATCACATCTACACCAGTCCTGGATGAAAACCTCCAGCGGCAACATCTGGGCTGGATGTCGGTATCATGCAATCTCCCTAATGTCTGATTCATCCAAGGGAAGACCTTGAGCATCCATACGTACAATGCCCATGTTGGACTGTACAAGTTGTATTTAATATCATTCCAATTGATGTTAAACAGGTAGTGCCTCATCCAAAGAAATGATATAGCCCCCCATGGGAAAAGGCTAAACGCATCCAGGTCGTTTGTAAGCATCCATATCCAGGAATCGATCCTGACACTCGCATTAGCCCCATGAAGAAATAAGAAGGCAACGAGCACGTGCGCCGCCTACAGGTATAATTCACCTTCTAGATCATGAATCATTCGGCTCGTGTTCATGAACCTCTTAAGCACAACAGCAGTTGTGATGGTTGGTATGTCACAGAAAACAGTATAGACCTCCACGTGCCCTATGTCATAAGTAGGGCAAGTGTCGAAATAGGAAGGTTTGAATCGTAGACCGCTAATCAAGCATAATTCTTCAACACCTAAACGATATTGACCCCTATTTACAACGAAGTGTATACCTTCGTTATCATCATCGTTTTCATAAACCATACGCACCACCAAGTACGATAGCGCGTTCGAACTCTTCTGACGGCCTCCAATCAATGAAATGGCCGAAGCAGCCTAAACCGCTGCAATAGCGACTCACCTCCTACAACCCCCAATGTTTGGGAAATTTGATCTAGCATTGTTTCCTTATAATAGGTACTGGCTACTATACCCGAGTCCACAAGTTGAGGTCTAATGTAGCGTATCTAAAATTTTACAAAAATTCTTAATCTTAGATAATCAAATTTCAGTTGTTATGAATATTACTAAAATCATTTATTCATTAAATAAATTAAATTAAATTAAATAAATAGTAGAATTTAATAAATTATTTAAAATTAAATTCAGAAATTTAATGGTAAACGAAAACCTGGCTAAGTTTTAAAAAACCCGGCCAGCCGGATTTTCTTATTCTTGAACGGGTTTTCATATTTACGGCCAGGTTTTTAAATTTAATCAAATTTTTATTTTTATATTTAAATAATACATTAAAGTCATTTATTTATTCAATTTATATTCATTCAATGCTAATTTAATTTTGATTTAACCATTATTTTATGATATTAACCTATCTAAAATTCCAAAAATCTTAAAATATGGCTTAAATATAGATAATCAAATTACAATTTTTGAATTATATATTAAATTCATGTATGTATTAATTAAACTAAATTAAATTAAATTAAATAAATGCTAGAATTTAATATATTATTTAAAATTACAAAAATCAGACATTGAAAGGTAAACAAAAACCTGGCCGGGTTTTTAAAAATCCGACCGCAATATTTTATACCCGGCCAACCGGGTTTTTAAATTTTTTAACCGAGTTTTCGTTTTTGTGCCCGGATTTTTGAATTTAATCATAATTTTATTTTTATATTTAAATAATACATTAAATTATAATACAACATGCTTAAAATTTCTAATAAAGAACAAAAATAATACAACATGCTTTATAAATCTATTAAACATAAAAATACAACATGCTTTATAAATCTACTAAATATAAAAATACAACATGCTTTATAAATCTAATAAATATAAAAATACAACATGCTTTCTTAAAAAAATTTAAAGCTTTAAAAAAAACTAACATTTTGGTCCATATTGCTAGTTCGATGTTGCTACGTTGCCCGTCAATCCGTACTCCGTCGTTCAAATATATGCTACAATATATTTAGTTCAAACATAAAATTAATATAGCAATTTACTTCAAAAAAAAATTAAACATAAGATTAAAATTAACAATATCTTGCTTGCTTAAATTCGCCCTCACACTCACGCAAATATGTTGTAAGTTTGTAACTTGCTTAAATCTCCCTCACACTCATTTTTTTCCCCACGCTGCAAGTCTCATCGTCAGGTAAGTGTTTTGGCATTTTGTTGCCGCTTTTGTGCGAAAACCAAGGTGTGACGGCGATTATACGAGATTGATCAAAGACTTTTTTGTAATTTAGGGTATTTTTAACATAAATCTTACAAAATGAGTATAATTCATTTTTAAGTTAGAAAAGTGGACATATTTCATAAATATCCCAATAATAAATACAATTTATTTTACAAACAAAATAGGATTAATATAAATGAAAAAAGAATTTATTTTATGAAACTTTAGTCTCAGCCTGTTTTATGTTTGACATCAAATTCGTGCCACTTGTTCAGGAATGTTTTAAAAACCGGACCGGACCGGCCGGTTCGACCGGTTTAACCGCGAACCGGCCAGGTAACCGGTCGGGTTAGGCTATTTTGGGGTCAATTCAATGACCCAATGCAAATCGGTAAGAACCGGTCAAAACCGGCCAGAACTGGTGAACCGGAAACCGGGTTCACTGATTTTTTTCTTAAAAATTTGTGAAAAAAGTTAGAATTAGGGATTGAACCCTTGACCTTACTTAAAATAAATAAATCTTATAACCATCTAAGCTAGATAAGCCATTTATGCATTAAAATGTTAAAATTAGGAATTAATACTATTTTTATTTGATTTGAAAATAACTATTAAAATTATTTTTATTAAATTTTAGAATTATTATAAAAGACATTAATAATTTTATTTGATTTTATACAACATTTAGTTTCACATACATTTCTAAAATATTATCTTGTCATACATGTGTACTATTTTTTAGCAATATTAATAACTAATAAATATTAATTTATTATATTTATAAAGTTGTAAAATTAAATACAACTTTTTGTCCAAATTTTATTTAAATATTTGTATCTATATATTCTGAAATATAATAGAATATATATATATATATATATATATTACGGGTCATCCGGTTTTTTTGAAACGGTTCGACCGGTTGAACCAGTGACCCAATAACCCTTTTACGAGACCGGTTCGATGACCGGTCCGGTTTTTAAAACATTGGTTCAGGCTGAATTGAAACCATTGACCTGGAATTGGATGCATAAAGAGAAAATCCCCCCAAGCAAAAAAAGAGTAAAGGAGTGAGAAAGATAGATCAGAGGCACCCAAAATTCAGTCAAGAAGCTACCCATGATTTCCAGAAGGATTCTTTTCTATTCTTCCTTCAAATCACCTGCTTTTGCACATTCCTCCTCATTTCTTGCATCCCACTTCCAATTCCCCCAAATTAGGCACTATTTTGATTTTGCTCGCATCCGTGACCCTAAAGATGCTGTTTCTCTCTTCCGCGATATGCTGAGAACGGAGCCTCTGCCTTCTGTTAAACTTTTCACCAATTTGCTGAGTTCTACTGTCAAAATCAAACAATACAATGTTCTCCTCTTCCTGTTCGACAAAATGCTTCATAGGGGTGTTCCCGTAAATCTCTACACCTTTAATATTGGGATTCATTGCTTCTGCCATCTTAATCGTGTTGATTTTGGATTTGCTATGTTAGGCTGCATTTTCAAGCGTGTCTACAAACCCAATGTGGTAACGTTCAACACTCTCATCCGTGGGCTTTTATCAGTGGGAGATATTTTTGAAGCAGAGAAACTGTTGAGGAAGTTGGTGAGAGAGAACATATGTTATCCCGATGAGGTTACATATCTTACTGTTGTCAATGGGTTGTGCAAAGCTGGTCAGACTTCGACAGCACTTGATCTGCTCAATTTATGGGAAAATTGGAGCTGCAAACCTAATGTCTATGCATACAATGCTATTATTGATGGTCTATGCAAGGACCAAATGGTCGACGATGCCCTCCATATTTTCTCATCTTTGTCTCGTAAGGGAATTTTACCAAATGTTGTGACGTATAATTCATTGATTCATGGCTTATGCAGTTTGAGTAGATGGAAAGAAGTAGAAGAGCTATTGAACGAGATGAAGGCGCGCGAAGTATATCCAAATCTACATACTTTTACCATTTTAGTGGATAATTGTTGTAAAGAAGGGTGGAAGATGCGGAACAAATATTGAAAAGAATGAAGGAAAGAAATATTCAACCTAATATGCATACTTACAACTCATTGATGGATGGATATTGCTTGCAAGGTGAAATGGATAAAGCTAAACAAGTTTTCAACGTTATGTTGAGTTAACAGTATTTACTATATATATTTAGTATATGAATAAGTAGTATCTATAATAACAAATAATAATAAAAAATTGATGTCAAAAACTTTTATAAATTTTATAAAATATTAATTCCGTCGAATTTCGACGGGCAACAATCTAGTATATATATATATATATATATATAGGAAAGAGATGAAATATCACCACATCTAAACCAATTTTTAATTTTAACACAACTCTAAAAGCATTTCACTAGACGACCTTAAGATTGTTGGAAGAAGGTCAAAACTTCTTCAAATTATAGAAAACAAAATAAATAAAAAGTACAAATTTAAGTTAATATTGATATCAATTACAGAAAGTATTTACCACTTAAGGCTTAAACTGCGGTTGCTTGTTAATTAATTAGGTTTATTTACAAACACATACAGAAGGAATGAATCAATATAATTAATTGTTTGATTTAATCTTTTATATATATACAAACAAATGAAGAGCTTGGATAAGGGGAAAATATTAACATGCTGGTAGAAGTTAATTAGAAGCAAGAAATTAACACATGATTCGTACACACACACACATATATAATAAATTTAGGTTTTACATATTCATATATATACTATGTGCAAAAACTGTACCAATTAAAAATATCAAAACTTGGCAAAGATGACTTGTTCTATATATCTGTACATGAATTATTTACTATGAGCACTGAATAGAAATTTACAAAACCATCTCTTTTTCTCTCTGCTCATATATATAAAATAATAAAAAATATAATATTTTTGAATAGCAAAAATACTAATTAAGAGATTTAGGGAAAAGAATGAACATCTCATAATTTAAGCGCTCATTCGGTAGGAAAGATGAATAAGGATACTAATTTTATTTTCCCTCATCTCTTGTTTGGTAGTTTGGCAACTCGCGTAAGCAAATGTAAGGTTGCAACCTGTTTCATATTCATCAAAATATGTGGTACTCACTCTCTCCCACGCGCCTTGGCCTATAATTTTAAGGGAAAATATATTGGCAGATCACAATATACCAAAAATTTCGAAAGTTTCAAAAAATCAAATTCCATGTACACAAAGCATTGTCAAAATTCCCTCCATAAATTCACTACAACTTCAGCTTACCACACATCACAAATTCAATTTACAACTTTAGAAAAAGAGAAGATGATGAAGAAAGACTTGACAACTATTCAAAGGAATCAAATTGTTCAATTTATTCTTGAAGGAGATGGTAATTAAGCTTTCTAGGAATAAGATAGCAAATGCCATGGCAAAATTCTACACGTCAAGACAAACCGCTAGTCGAATCTAAGCAGAAACAAGGCTACAAAGAGAAGCAAGAGTTCTGGTCAACATACACTCAAAAAAATTGAATCCAAGACAGAAAAAACATGTCATCAATCTGGAATTGATTCAAAGCAAATCAATTCACAAAAGGGGATTAATCACGCGTTTAGCAGCGGGTATAAATATGTCTAAGAGTACTTAGTGCATGGAGGTGGGTTTCGAAAGTACTGATCAAAGCCCACACTTCAGCCCTTAAGCATGATTTAACGACAACACCTGACAAGTTAGTTGTTAAGGCTTAAGTTTCCACTTGAGGCAATCCAGTGTTATAGAATCTCAAACTCTCTTAAATTTAGTTCTCTGCACAACATTGTGTATATAGACGAAAGGTGGTTTTATATCATCAAAAAGACTTACATAATGTATCTCACTCCAAATGAAGTTGAACCTCATAGAATTTGCAAAAACAAAGAATGTAATTTGACAAATTTAACGGCTCTAATTATGATAATACACCCTAATGTACTAACATGACCAAATCTTCTAATGTTATTTATTTGAGCATAATTACTTTTTAGTTAATATAGCATTTGTGCTTTAGGCTGCGGTAAACAAATTGATTCTAAAAAAGTTTGTCATAATTGAAAGGGAAAATTATATTTTATGGCTCAAACTTTGGGAGTGTGTTCAGTTTATGGCCTGAACTTTACATAATGTTTAAATTGACCTCTACTTTCTAGCAATGTTTAGTTTGCGGCTTAAATTTTATGTAATGCCTAAATTTACTTAGACTTTAAGTTGTGTTATATAAATTCTAGGATATGACCAAATATTCATTAATGAATGTATAAAGTAGGAGTTAGCACGAATCGATTAACCATTTATTTGTGACATAGAAAACTCGACTATTCAAGTTTTTATCGGTTATGTTAATTATTAAAAAATTAAAAATAAAAACCACAAATCACATTAGTGGTTAATTAAAAAAAATCATAAACCACTATTTTTTGTAACACCTTATCCACCCATTAGGCAAATATAACTAGTGATTAAGCAAACACAAACAATTTATTAAGCAAATAAATTTAGTGATGAAGTAAACAAATTCATTTCGTTAAGCAAACAGGTTTTTCTTTTGTAGAAAATAAATTTAATTTTTAATTATAAAATTTAATAAAACTATTTAATTTGTGTAGTAGATAAATTTAATTTATTAAAAAAGTAGGCTAAATTTAAATCATATATATTATTGCATATGATGTACTATCAATTATAATTAGTATTTTAAGAAAACTAGTAAGTGTGTCTGGTGCAATGCACTGGTAATAAAATAATTATAACATTATTTGATTTATATAAAATAATTATTTTTAATTTTTTTTATCATGTTCAATGTAATTATAGTTATTTATTTTAGTTTTTTGTTCTTGTATTTTATGTGCATTCGAAATTTTGAAATATTTTTACCTTTACATTATTTAATGAAATTAATAAATTTAATAATTTTTTTGTACATTAAATAATTTTAATCATATGAAATATTGAAAAAAGAATATTTTAATTTTAATTATAAAAATTTCAAAATTTTTTAATATTTTATTTTCAAAATTACCATCGAAAATCAAAGAAAATTATTTATTGATAACATGTACAAAATAAAAAAAATAAATAACTATAAATAAAGTTTGAGACAAAAAATGAACAACACCCAAATGTAAAGGTCATTTTAAACATTTTGTAAAGTTGAAACTACGATCTCAATACATTATCAAAGTTTGGCCATAGAGTATAATTTATCCTAATTGAAAAGGCTTAGGTATATGAGTGGGAGCTCTCTTGTCACAATTTCTAATTCCACCGAAGCCTCCAAATTCCAGAAAGAAAAACGAGTGAGAAAGATAAAGGCAGCCGCAATTCTATCTCTGAAGAAGCTACCATGATTTCCAGAAGGATTCTTTCCTATTCTTCCTTCAAATTCCCCCAAATTAGGCACTATTTTGATTTTGCTCGCATCCGTGACCCTCAAGATGCTGTTTCTCTCTTCCGCGATATGCTGAGAACGGAGCCTCTGCCTTCTGCTGTACTTTTCAACAATTTGCTGAGTTCTACCTCCAAAATCAAGCAATACAATGTTGCCCTCTTCCTGTTCCACAAAATGCTTCACAGGGGTGTTCCCGTAAATCTCTACACCTTTAATATTGGGATTCATTGCTTCTGCCATCTCAATAGTGTTGATTTTGGATTTGCTATTTTAGGCTGCATTTTCAAGCGTGGCTACAAACCCGATGTAGTAACTTTCACCACTCTCATCCGTGGGCTTTTATCAGTAGGAAAAATCTTTGAAGCAGAGAAACTGTTGAAGAAGTTGGTGAGAGAGAAAATATGTTATCCCGATGAGGTTACATATCTTACTGTTGTCAATGGGTTGTGCAAAGCTGGGCAGACTTCCGCAGCACTTGATCTGCTCAATTTATGGGAAAATTGGAGCTGCAAACCTAATGTCTATGCATACAATGCTATTATTGATGGTCTATGCAAGGACCGAATGGTTGACGATGCCCTCCATATCTTCTCATCTTTGTCCGAGAAGGGAATTTTACCAAATGTTGTGACGTATAATTCATTGATTCATGGCTTATGCAGTTTGAGTAGATGGAAAGAAGTAGAAGAGCTATTGAACGAGATGAAGGCGCGTGAGGTATATCCAAATCTACATACTTTTAACATTTTATTGGATAATTGTTGTAAAGAAGGAAGGGTGGAAGATGCGGAACAGATATTGAAAAGAATGAAGGAAAGAAATATTCAACCTGATATGCATACTTATTCCTCATTGATGGACGGATATTGCTTGCGAGGTGAAATGGATAAAGCTGAACAAGTTTTCAACGTTATGTTGAGTTCCGGGCTCAAGCCTAATATCGTAAGCTATTCTACCTTAATGAATGGGTATTCTAAAAAAGGACAAGTGGATGAGGTGTGGCAACTTTTTGATGAAATTTCAGCCAAAGGATTAGAGCATAATGTTGTATCTTATAACACCATGCTTCAGGCCTTATTTCAACAAGGAAAATATGATGATGGGTTGAAGCTCTTTGGAGAGATGATAACCCGACTCATATCTCCTGATTCGACGACCTACAGTATCTTGTTGCATGGACTTTGCAAAGCTCATCGTATTGGTGAAGCATTATCCTTCTTGGAAATTATGGAAAACGAAGGTGTTATTCCCAACATTATAACATACAATATTCTCATTGATGGATTGTGCAAGGCTAACAAACTTGACAAAGGCAGAGATCTATTCAATGAATTGGGGTCTAAAGGTGTGCAGCCTAACGTCGTAACATATAATACTCTTATTGGCGCACTTTGCCGAGTGGGGCAAGTGGAGGAGGCTAAGGAGTTGCTGACACGAATGGTGACCAACGGTTGCTTGCCCGACAATGTGACCTACGATGTTCTTGTTCAAGGTCTTGCCAAAATTAACAAGATTGAGGAGGCAATTCCGTTCCTTGATGAAATGGAGAGAAGGGGATTCATTTTGGATGCAACGACTTTCGAGATGTTACAGAACATCTAGAAAAGGAAGGTAAAGATGGCATTCTCTTTGCAAAGTTTAAGAAGCTAGTACCCATGAACTTGTAGTTATAATTTTGCAAATGACTTGATCGCTCTCTCTCTCTTTCTTTCTGTAAAGGGGTTGAAATTGATGTTATTTGTAACTATGGAAAATCAAAACCCTTATGAGATTTGGAGAATGAGTAATAATTCTTGTTTTGATCTGATGCTCGTTATATGTTTCTGTATAATATGTTTGTGAAATCAATTAGTTTTTTACTGTGCACAACTGTGATGTAGATTAAATTGTTAGGTTAGTAGTAGTAGTAGCAAAAAGAGATTCTTATGTGTGCATATGTTGGCTTAATAGTATCATGTTAATGCCTACAAGAGGTTTCAGGTTAGAGTTCTTAGTATTTAAATTCAATGTAATTCTTCTAACTAAGCTCTGGTTAGAAAATAAAAGGACAAAATATTGACTTAATTAGCTAAGAATATATAGGTTTGCTCATCTCATGACAAATTCTTCTTCTTAGAGTAATGATACGAAGTAGCCATGTTCTAATCGAACTCGAACTATGATGTGAAGCCTAAAAACATTGCATGCAGAAAGAATCATTCTTATTTATCTTAATTCTTATAATTTTCAACATTATTTCAAATTATTATTTTTGGTATGCAAGAATCAAGATTACATTAATGTTAAAATTTGTCAACTAATACTATATAACATATATGTATGTATATATATATATATATATATATATTATTAATTCAACTAATAATTATATCCGTATCATTCTTATTTATCTTAAATCTCAATTCTTTTCATTATTATTTCTAATATTTATTAAAATTTTAACTAATATTAAATTGGTTAAGAGTTTAGCATTTTTAACATAAACTTTTATTTTTATTGAAAATTTTAATTTACTCGATTATTAACTTATCAAATAATTATTGATTAATTGAAACTTTCCCAACAATATTAAATTATAATTCAATTTAAACAATTTATTGTCAAACTATAAGTAGTATAAATGTAGAATTCTGCATGTTAAATTTATATTTAATTTTCAAAACTCATGTTACATAAGTGATATTGATTATAATCTAAATAAAATATATATACATTTTTTATTTTTTGTTATAAATAATGCAGCCGCTGAAACAACTATTGGACCGGTATTGATTCATTATTTTTGCATTTTTTTCTATAATTTATTAGTTTCATATTTATTTTATAAAAAATAAATCAATGGAATAATTTTAAAATATAATTAAACTATTAGTTTAGCCCATATTGAAAACATAATAAACTTTATCAACATGATAACTCTACAAAAATAACAAACATATGGGTAATTTAGCTCAAATAGGATTCAAAATATTGAGCAATTAAATTAAATCAATATTTCTAAAGAAAATTCTCATATCAAATATATGTCTAATTCACACCCAATTGTCATGACCCACCAACTATATAATTTTTCATACATGTAACATTAATTATTTGAATTGATTAATTAAATATTAATTTCAATAAAAATTCAATAATTTCTCATCTTATATCACCTTAAAATAGAACATCAAATATTTAAATAACATCAAACATAAAGTGGTTTTTTACCAATAAAATTTACACTACATGAATATTCATGTAACACTTATATTTTGCAAGTATATGATGATTTAATTATCAATGTATTCACACCAACACATTCAATACAAGATAAGTCTTCTTATAACATTATTTGCAACCAAATGATCTTTCAAATAACGCTTATTTCTAATAATTTGTCAAATCATCACGATAAAATAAAGTATTGTATTCATTAATTATATTTCTAATAAATATATAAAGTAAATTCTATACAATATGAGTCTTCATATAACACTTATTTGCACCTAAATGATTATTTATGTAAAACGTATTTGCACCTAAATAATTATTTATGTAGCACTTATTTGCAAAGATAGGTCAAATTATATCATTATGAAATAAAATATGTATACTTAAATCACAATCATGATTACTTACTTCTTTGTTTACCTTTTGTTAGATAATAAATAATATAAAATAAATTATTAACTATGGTTTGTTTTATATTTATATTGTGAGACAAAGTATTGAATTATTTTTAGATTTTATAATTGTAAATTATATCTTCAAACATCAATTTTAAAGATAAAATTATTTTGACTCTACTTGCGACATACATTTAATACTTATGTATAAGAATTTGTTATGCGCTATTTTGATTTTACTAACGAGATGATCATTTTTCATATATAATATTGATTATATGCAATGACTTATCACTAAATATTTTAATCATGCCAACGAGATAGTCCTTCATATAAAGTTTGTTTGTAATTAATTATTGTAATATATCGCTTAAAATAAAATATTGATCTATTTAATTACTACTTTTTAATAATAAATCTATTTGGCCACACATATAACTTAATAGCAATTATTTTTAAAGAGCTATTTTGATGAAATCAACTATATGATCATTTATGTAATAGTAATTTAAATGGATTCGAACCGATAATTATTTATGTAATATTTATTCACAATGATATTTAGAGAACTAGTTAACTCTATCACAGATTCATCATTATTTACAATGATTGATTTTTAAAATTATTTTACTTTTAATAACGAAATTTATTACAAAATTTATTAATATGTATATATATATATTTAAATTATAAATTAATTTTCAATTTTATAATTATAATTATAATATAAGATATTTTCGACCGGTAACTAATTATAGGATTAATATGTTTTTTTGTATTTTTCTTTTTATTTGAAACATTTATTTGTATTTAGAGCATTCGAGCTCTGACCCTTACATATCATAACTAGATCAAGATCCCTTCATCCCAGCTATGATTTTGACAAGATTTCTGCCAGATTGTTCATTAAGATCCCTTCACTCTGCCTTATTTCTCAACACCAGTCACCGAATTAGATATTTCTCCGATAAGCCCACATTCGATTTCGCGAGCATGCGGGATCCCGATGATGCAGTCGCCTTATTTCACAAGATGGTAAGAATGCAGCCACACCCTTCTGCTTTTGAATTCTCGAAATTATTGAATTCTCTAGTTAAGATGAGACAATACCACATTGCCCTTCAACTGTTCGACGAAATGCTGCAGAGGGAGGGTCCTCTAAATCAATACATCTTGAACATTGCCATAAATTGCTTTTGCCTGTTAAAAAGAGCTGATTTTGGGCTAGCTATATTAGGCAGCTTTTTCAAGCGCGGATCTGAGCCTGATGTTGTAACCTTTAATACTCTTCTCAAAGGGCTTATGTCGATGGGGAATATTCAAGATGCATCGAAACTGTGGACGAAGTTGTTGTCTGAGGAACTATGCATACCTAATGAAGTCACTTGTTGTACTATGATCTATGGGTTCTGCAACGCTGGTCATATTCTCCGGGCCCTTGAATTGCTCATGTTTTTGGAAAAAAACAAAACTTGCTTACCTATCAATATTTGTGTTTACAACATGGTTCTCGATGGTCTATGCAAGGTTGGAATGGTTGACGATGCTCTCCAATTCTTCTCCACTTTGGCTGATAAGGGCATTTCACCCAATGTTGTAACATATACTTCAATGATATGGGGATTATGCAATGCTAAAAGATGGAATGAGGCTGATTTAATGTTAGAGGAGATGGTGGCTTGTGAGCTCTACCCAGATGTGGTCACTTATACTATTCTTGTTAGTATGCCTTGAATCTGGTTTGCCGCTACGCAAACGGGGGTCTTGCTGTCCGGTCAGCGAGTCGGCGGGTCCTTGCCTAGGGGTCCGGGGGGCGGAGACGCCCCCGGCCCGACAGTATGCATTATTGTTATGTTGGGCCTGAATTGTATTAGTGGGCCCAACCTATCTGATGTACTCTATTTATATTAAAGTAGGCACGCATTTTGTATCTGTAGCCGTCATTATCATAATAAAATATGTTCTCATTTTCTGCCCGTGGACGTAGCCAACACAACGTTGGTGAACCACGTAAATCTATGTCTCTTTACGTTTCTGTTTGTTTCGATTACTCAATTATCCTATTTCGTTACAACAAACTGGTATCAGAGCCTGGCCTTTCAATTAGGGTTTTGAATTCCACGCTGTTAGGGTTTCCTTGAGTAATTCGGAGATGTCGTATGCTCTAAACGTGAAGGTTGACAAATTCAACAGGAGAAATAGCTTTGGTTTATGCAGATCAAGATGCGGTCGTTACTAAAGCAGCAGGGCTTGTGGGCGCCGCTATCTGGAAAACCAAAATTTGCAGACATGAAAGATGAAGAGTGGTGTACCTTTGAAGAAAAGGCCCATTCGACAATCATGTTGTGCTTGTCTGACGATGTTATCATCGAAGTTGCTGATCAGGAGACTGCTGCTGCCCTCTGGTCGAAGTTGGAGAGTTTATACATGACGAAGTCTCTAACTAATAAGTTGCTCTTGAAGCAACGTCTGTTCCGATTACGCATCTAGAAAATTTAAATAAAATTTTGCTAGATCTGCGTAATGTTGATGTTAAAGTAGAAGATGAGGATGCTGCTTTAATTCTGTTGGTCTCTTTGCCTGAATCTTATGAAAATTTTGTGGAGTCTTTCATGACTGGGAGAGAAGATTTGTCTCTAGAAGATGTTCGATCTGCTCTGCATATCAGAGAAGATCGTCAACAGGCAACTGTTTCTTGTTCTGCCACATAAAATTAGGCATCTGGGCTATCTGTTACGGGCAAGGGACATAAGAAATTTGGAAAGAAGTCGAACTTTAAAGGTTCAAAAGGTCCTAAGCTTGGAGACATCTGCAGTACTGCAAAGAACCGGGTCATTGGAAGAATGACTGCCCTAAGAAGAAGAAGAAGCATGACACGAAAGAAAGTGCAAACGGTTCTGCAACTGTGGCAGAAGCTGATGGGGATTTTGAAGAAGATCTGGTCCTGGTTGCAGATGAACAGTCACACAGAAATGATGTGTGGATTCTAGATTCTGGAGCCTCATATCATTTCTGTCCTAACAGTGAGTATTTCACTACTTACGAGCAGATAGATGGAGGCAACGTTTCCATGGCCAACAGTGATGTCTGCAAGGTGGTTGGAATTGGCTCGATCAGGATAAGGACGCATGATGGAGTATTCTGCACCTTGAGCAATGTCAGGCATGTTCCGCAGATGACGAAGAATCTGATATCTTTGAGTGTTCTTGACAGCAAGGGTTTTGGTTTCAGAGGTGAAGGTGTAGTTATGAATGTCTGTCGAGGTTCGAAGGTGGTTCTAACAGCCTTGAAACGTGGCACCTTGTATATTCTGCGAGGTTCTACTTTGAGAGGCTCTGCTGATATTGCATCATCCGAGGTTCCGACCAAGGATATGACAAAGCTATGGCATATGAGGCTCGGTCATATGGGAGAAAGGGGGATGAAAATTATGTCAAAGCGTGATTTTCTTTCTGGACATGAAGTGCAGAGTCTTGAATTCTGCGAACACTGTGTATTTGGGAAGCTTCATCGTAGCAAGTTTCCAAAGAAGGGTGTTCATCAGACCAAGGGGACACTTGACTACATTCATATGGATTGTTGGGGTCCGGCACGTGTTGAATCTATTGGAGGTCACAGGTACTTTGTGTCGATGATTGATGATTACTCGAGGATGACTTGGGTGATTATGATGAAGCATAAAGGTGAAGCTTTCAAGAGGTTCAAGCAGTGGAAAGCTTTGGTAGAAAATCAGACTGGGAAGAAGATCAAGCGATTGAGAACTGATAATGGTCTGGAGTTCTGTTCGTCTGAGTTCAATGAGTTCTGCAAGGATGAGATCGCTCGACACCACACCATCAGATATACACCGCAGCAGAATGGTGTGGCAGAACGCATGAATCAGACACTGCTGGAGAGAGCAAGATACATGCTCTCTCATGCTGGTTTGGCTAGAAGTTTTTGGGCAGAAGCAGTTAACATGACATGTTATCTGATCAACCGTGGACCTCACACTGGCATTGAATGCAAGATACCTTACGAAGTTTGGTCTAATAAACCTGCAGATTATTCATTGTTGAAAGTTTTTGGTTGTACGACTTACTATCATGTGAGTGAGGGTAAATTAGAGCCAAGGGCTAAGAAGGGTATATTTGTTGGTTTCGGGGATGGAGTTAAGGGATATAGAATATGGTCACCTTCTGAGAATAGAGTTATACTCACTAGGAATGTGGTGTTTGATGAAAATTCTATACTTAACTCAGTTGTGAAGTCTATCGGTGCAAAAAAATGTAGTAGTATTGATAAACAGGTGGAGCTGCAAGTCACTCACGATGAGAGTGAATCACAACTCCAAGGTGGAGAAGATCAACATACTACTACTGAAGATACTATTGTTGAAACTACAGAGTTTCATCCGGAAGCTAGTCAGAGAAGCATTGCTGTTGATAGAGCTAGGAGGACAGGTGTGAAGCCTCCGCTGAGGTATGGTTTCGAGGATATGGTAACCTATGCATTACAGGTTACTGATGAGGTGGAAGAGGAACCATCTACAAATGAACCATCTACATACAAAGAAGCTGTTTCAGGTGGTGAGTCTGCTAAATGGCTCGTTGCAATAGGTGAAGAGATGGAATTACTTGCAAAGAATCTGACCTGGGAACTGGTCAAACGGCCTAAGGAGAGGAAGATTGTTACTTGTAAATGGATCTTCAAGAAGAAGGAAGAAACCACGGCTGCTATGGGTGTTAGATATAAAGCTCGACTAGTTGCAAGAGGGTTCACGCAAACTGTGGGGGTAGACTATAATGAGATTTTCTCACCAGTGGTCAGACACACTTCTATCAGAGTGTTACTAGCAATGGTTGCACATCAGGATTTAGAACTTGAGCAACTAGATGTGAAGACGGCTTTCCTACATGGATTGCTCGAAGATGATATCTACATGACTCAGCCAGAGGGGTTCGCAGTTCCGGGGAAGGAAGATTATGTTTGCAAGCTGAAGAAGTCCTTATATGGACTAAAGCAGTCTCCAAGGCAGTGGTATAAGAGGTTTGACAGTTATATGATCAAACTGGGATATAGCAGAAGCCCATATGATTGTTGTGTGTATCACAACAAAGCTGATGATGGTTCGATGATCTACCTTGTTCTGTACGTGGACGATATGCTTATAGCTGCGAAGTCCAAGTCTGATATTGAGAAGTTAAAGGCTCTTCTCAGTGCTGAGTTTGATATGAAGGATTTGGGTGCTGCAAAGAAAATTCTGCGCATGGAGATTTATAAGAAAAGATATCAGAAGAAGCTTTTCTTGTCACAGAAAGGCTACATTGAGAAGATTTTGTCAAGATTTGGCATGTCTACAGCTAAGCCTATTGATACTCCAAGTGCTGCAAATATCCATTTGACATCTGATTATGCACCGAAATCTGAAGCTGAGCAGGAGTACATGTCTCGAGTTCCATACTCTAATGCAGTAGGGAGTCTGATGTACGCGATGGTCTATACTAGACCAGACATTGCACATGCTGTTAGTGTTGTCAGCAGGTTCATGGGACAACCTGGAAAGGAGCATTGGCAGGCTGTGAAGAGGATTTTCCGCTACCTGAGAGGTACGTCTGATGTTGGTCTCATTTATGGAGGTGATACTCATTGTTCTGTGACTGGCTATTCTGATTCTAACTATGCTGGAGACGTTGACAGTAGAAGATCGATGACTGGTTATATTTTCACTCTTGGTGGTTCTGTTGTAAGTTGGAAGGCAACTTTGCAGGCTACAGTTACTTTGTCTACGACTGAAGCAGAGTATATGGCGTTGACAGAGGCTGCGAAAGAGGGAATTTGGCTGAAAGGGCTAATTGGTGATCTTGGTCTACATCAAGAGCAAGCTGTTGTGTTCTGTGATAGTCTGAGTGCTATCTGCTTAGCCAAGGATCAGGTCCATCATGAGAGGATCAAACATATTGATGTGAGGTACCACTTTCTGAGGAATGAGCAAAGAATCAAGGTGATGAAAGTAGGTACTGCTGATAATCCTGCTGATATGTTCACCAAGCCGGTCCCACATAGCAAGTTTCGACACTGTTTGGACTTGCTTAACGTCATGAGCTGTTAGTTGCCCAAGGAGGGCAAATCTGAGGCAGGAAAGGAGAAGTCTGTTAAGATTCAAGTTAAGGTGGAGATTTGTTAGTATGCCTTGAATCTGGTTTGCCGCTACGCAAACATGGGTCTCGCTGACGTTATACATTATTGTTATGTTGGGCCTGAATTGTGTTAGTGGGCCCAACCCATCTGATGTACTCTATTTATATTAAAGTAGGGCACGCATTCTGCATCTGTAGCCGTCACTATCATAATAAAATTTGTTCTCTGTTTCTGCCCGTGGATGTAGCCAACACAACGTTGGTGAACCACGTAAATCTGTGTCTCTTTACGTTTCTGTTTGTTTCGATCACTCAATTATCCTATTCCGTTACAACACAAACCATAGTAGTAAAGTTACTAAAAGAAATGCCTTTTTTCTTGTAAACAAGAAAAGCATGATTGAAGATAATTTTATTTTGAAATGATGTTAAGCACAAGAACAAGCAACATTAAGATCTGATACCAGATGGTGTTGGATGAATCCATTGTTATATTTATGATTTAAGATAATTTGGGTTTGGAGTTGGAGAGTTTGTAATTGTTGGTTTAAACTGAATTTGAATATGTTAATTTTGATGAAAATGTGTTTTGTATATATTCTTAATATAAGAATATATTGATATGAATTGTTAGAGGTATACGGAGGTAACAACCAAAATGAAAATGCCAACTTTTTACAAACATTTTAAAGCGAAATTAATACAACCATTTGGATTTTGGAAGACAAAAAGAATACTAGTGTTAAATAATAATGAAATGGAAATAAATTTAAGGGAAATGAAATAAAGTAATCAAGACTAATAATTGAATGTCACGCTAACCATCTAAATTTAAAATAAGTCATAAAAAAATCATTAAAAATACAATAAATTAAATAAAATTCAAACTCCACTCAAAACATAACCATAAAAAAAATTAAGTTCAAGACTTCACTCACTATTCAATCACACAAAGTTAGAAGATTCACTGGAATAGTTTTCAAGAGGCAACTCAGAAATTTAGCAACAAATAAATCTACACTTGCATCGCAATTTACCAAACAACTGGATTTACACAGTCAAATCATAAATTGCGTTGAGCAAAGTGTTGAATGGAAACGAGAAAATAAAAAATACATAAGTTGGGGCCATTTGATCATAGTTGCCTCTGAAACAGTCTTAGGGGAACTCACCCACCTCAGCTTACACGGCGTCGTTGCACAATGCCTTAGTACCATGTTCGTGCCAACAAGCTGTACAAAGTCCAAAGGACCAACAGCATGCATTAGGTACATATGCAGTTATATAATTAAGGATTATGAGCAATTTGCAAGGCAGTGAGTGGCACTTGATGCCAGTATTAGAGCAACTAAAAATGGTAAAACTTAAATTCAAAAGGAATTTCCCTTGTTATTGAAGAGATGCATGCCCCATTTCTTTAAAAGAAAATCATAAACAGAAGCCAAATACCAAGGCAAGGGGTTTCAAGGGTTTAGAACTTGTATTGTTCTGGGACCACAATCAAGAAAAAATAAAGAGAAACAGGTTGCTATGTCACATTAATCAGGTTCGATTCCATGAGTTCTTTTTGGGTGCAAAGAGGTGAGTAAGGTGACTTTCAGATGTTAACAAATTTCAGGCATCTTTTCCATCCAAGCTTTTGTTGTGCCAGAAAGCTTGACTTACAAAATTAGATTCAAATAGTATCATATACAGTTCAGTTCACCCCTTGTAACCATAGCACGGAAGGGATTAAAATGGTTAAGGTTTTGGTGGAATTGACTTGATAGAGGCATAGTGTATGATGAGCAAGCCAAGAGGTGTTTTGGACCAAGGAAAGGGGCGAAAAACAAAGTAGGAATGCATAAAACGAGATGAATCAAAGTCGGGGCCGAATACAGCAAGATCGTCGACCACGAAGAGGGGTCGCCGAAATTGTGCTGCAATTTCAAAGATCGCCGTTTTGGTCCCCAAAGTTGATGGGATCCGTGACATCTTTGGCGACCACTTCGCAATCGCCGAAGATGTTATTTTTTTGCCGCAACTTCAACAACCATACTGTAGCGATCGCCAAAGTTGCACGGGTGTTTGACTTTTTATGATTTTCTCGAGTTTGTTATTATTGTGTGGGTAGAAATGATCCCTACCAAAAGTGTGATCCTCGAAATATCTATAAAAACACACCTTGGTGGAGTCATTCATGACCATTCTCATTTTATCAAATACATTACTAGATCTGGTTTAATTCTTTCTTCTAGCGGATAATTCAAGATCGGAGATTGACAACCGAAAATCGAGAATTCTACGATAGAGATTTATATTATTTTATTGTTGTATTGTTTTTAGAATGAATAGCTAAACTCTGCAATTCTAGAACTTAATAAGAACTATTTCAATTTATGGATTCGTAATATTATTTCTTAAATTTATTTCTAATTCGGTGTTTATGTTTCTTAATTTTAATTCTCATTTTATTAATACATGATCAATATTATTGCATGTCAGTTGTGTTTTCAATGTCCTATCATAATTGAATTCACAATCAATCTCTTAAAACATAATATTGAATTGAATTCACAATCAATCTCTTCAAACATAATATAGACATCGCCGTGAGGCCTGACAGAGATAGATGAACTGTAGAAGTATATTTTAGTCATGCTTATGGAGTTAGTATTTTCAGGTACCCGAACATGAAAATCCTAAAATTTCACTACCCGAACCCAAATTAAAATTAGTTACTTGAACCCGACTCAGGTATTTCAAGTAGGGTATTCAGGTACCCGAAAATACCCAACTCAAAAATCGAGTACCCGATAACGATTTCCATATAGACATCCTTAACCGATATGTGCAACACAAACACCATCTGAATCGTGAACACACTAACACAGCAAAGAAGATACAAAGCATCAAAATCAATCATAAGAATAATACATAAATTTCATTCTAGAAAAGTCTGACGGGAGCAACTTATAGAGTTTGTGTTCCTTTGTTCACAAGCTCCCTGTAAATTAAATTTTTTCCTGGGAAATATAAGCATCCAAAAATAGAAGACTAGCAAAACATATCAGGAGATCAATAGAAAGAACAAGAAGTTGCTTGAGTTGCGGCAGTGTCAAATGCAGGTTGGAAGAGAAGATCAAACCAACCTGGATAATCCCCAAAAGCTAAGGACAATGATGTGGGCACTTGCTTCACAAGAGGCGCTTTTTATCGGTTGGTTTTAGAATCTGAAACGAGCACATCAAGCTCTCATCAACGCTCATCATAGCTCCAGCATTGTCAAACTCGCCACAATAGTTGGGAGCAGAAAATATGGTAACTAGTTGCCTATCAGCAAAAAACTCATAGCCATCTTCTACAACCTGCTCGAGCAAGTGTAAAATCATCAGAGCCAGGTCCAAAAATGGGGTCATACAAGAATGAAAGGATGTAATAATACCTGATGAGCACGACAAACGAGATCCATATCATGCTGCATCAGAAATTCAGCCACCTTATCATGACCAAATGTGTAGGAGACTCCTCTGTCATTCATCCCCCAACCTTTAACTTCTCTACTGGGATCAGACCAAAGTAGATCACAAAGCAGACCAGAGTCGGGAATATCAGTTGGCCGAGTTAAACTTCTTATTTGATCTAAGTTTGTTAGATCAGGAGAAAGACCACCATGCATGCAAAGTATCTTATCATCTATAAGAGCCGCTACAGGAAGGCAGTTAAAACAATCGGTGAAGACTTTCCACAGCCTGACATTAAATCGGCGTTTACATTCGTCATAGAATCCATATATCCTGTTAATAGAAGCGCATTCGTGATTTCCTCTTAACAGGAAGAAATTTTCAGGAAATTTGATCTTGTAGGCAAGAAGAAGGCATATTGTCTCTAAACTCTGTTTGCCTCGGTCAACATAATCCCCTAAGAACAAATAATTGGCCTCTGGAGGAAATCCCCCATATTCAAAAAGCCTTAAAAGATCTCCATATTGTCCATGAATATCACCTGCAGATCACAAAGAAAGTAAATTAATCCCAATTTTCTCAAAAACAAAAGGAATATTGAGAACCTCCACAAACACAAAATCTGGGTTCCAACTCAATAAGAAAGGAGCATGGTTCTTTCTCTGTAATGTAACAACTATTAATGTAACGAGTAGAATTATATAATTCTTCTATCTGGGGAAATAACCCTTGTTACCGGGCTAAATACTGCTCTAAAGAAGCGGAACAATAATCTACCAGTAAAAGGAAAGAGGTGTGTATCTTAAGTGATTAATTCCCATCTGGCTATGAAACAGTATTGTGCAAGCTTAACTACGTATTCTATATGGTGCTTGAAAATAGGTCCAATAGAAAGACATAATAATCTCAATCACCAAACAAAAGAGTGACAAGATGTCCATCGGTTTTCTAGGCATTAACTACCAACATTATACAGATTTGAGAGGAGTTATATGCATAAGTGAAACAAAAGCAAAACCTATAATTTGTATTTTATCACAATTCACAAGTGAAATTGTGTATTGATTCTGAACTGACGAGGATGAGGTGCCTCAGCAGACGTGTGTTTATCTTACTTTGCGGCAACAAGGATGTCATCAATTTTTTGGACAAAAGCAACAACGATGTTGTCAATTTTGTTTCAGTGAAACATCTAAGTATATCTAAATCCGAAGATTCCAAAGAATATATTTTCAGCTATCATGGACTTGTGAAATGAAAACTTAAGTTCTAGGCAATCATAGAAGATTAGATTGGGTTCAGAAGTTGTGCATACATTATCAGCATATCTTTTCTTTAGGTTATTACTAGACAAAGGTGAAAAACAACATATAAATATAAACATGTACTCTAAGAGGGTGTTATTCATGTGACATTATACAGAACCAGTAGGTTATTCCAAGAGGACCAAACAAGGAAGTTTTTCACTGTGCTGAACCAGATTTTTTTTAATTGATAGATATATTAAATTTTAAAGACCGCGACACGATGGACTCGAAACCAGGACCTTTGATCTCAGGAACTAATCTCCTAAAATGGTGCCTATTAATCTTCAGATAAAGTCAGTTAAGGGATTATAAACTAATCTAAAACTTTGAACGAAAATATTGCAACCCTGCACAATTTAAACTTCTAGATATCAATTTGGCAAAAAGATTTACCACTTATATATTAATTGGTACACTAGAAGCATTAGTAACTCTACATTAATTTTTGGCACAGAGGAATAAGTTGACAGTACGAAAAAAATTGAATCCTTAAGTGTGGTCGCTACTTCTCCAAGGAATTTTTTCTCACTATCTTATTCTGTTTACATTAGGGTCCTTAAAATACGTGGAAAGTCTAAGAAGTGAAATGAGCAGCAACAAGATAGTTGTTGAAATTCCAGGTGAAGCCCATACTTTCAATATTTTCAAGCTACGAGTAAGGCAGGTTTATGAGTTAGGAAAATGAAATCTTATAATCTTAACAAGCCATGCACCCTTCTTCATTCTTCCAGACACTCTACACAGAACTATTCATGACGGTAGTACCAAGTAATAATGTATACCAGCTTCCCTTGACCTCATAACATAGAACTGAACCCAAAATAGATAATAATCTTGACACTGGAGGAGACTTTGGTTATTTGCGTTATCTTTATGCAGCTCATAATACATATTTATCGTTCATTAATTAATCCTCTTGCTAATAAAAGTCAACAGCGTAATACATTTTTTCCATACCATCACCAATTTTATCGAGGCATGAGAAAGATAAAAAATTTAGCAAGGGTATGCACGCTAAATATGAGAAAAAGAACAATTCATCGACAAGATGGAAAGAGGAGGTAGAGTAGTCAACTAGTCATACCGCAGATCTTGATGGGCGCTTCGAGCTCGAGGAGATTGGGCTGCGAGAGGAATATTTCTCGTGACTTAGTGCAGAGAGCACGGATCTCATTCTCTGAGAGCTGCACCTGCCGCACAGTCCTCGCGTTCCGGAACTCCAAAAGGCGATTGATGATGTCGTCAAGCACGGCAGGCTCTATCCCCTGCCCATTCCCCGCCATTTCTGTACCCCTCCAAGCTTTTCCTAGACCTCCCGCAGAAAACAACAAACCCTAGATTCACAAAACGGGAAGTACCCAAAATAGAAAAAGTCCCAAATTCGTCCGGTCTTAATCCGCAGCCGTGGCAAACAAGAGAGGGGCGATAAATGGATAAGGCAATTGCAGCAAATAAAGATAAAGAAGAGGCGGTTAGGTATGGAAGACAGCAAGTCCGATGCGGCGGAGAGGACTAAACCTCATGCAAAGAGAAACAAGGAGTGAAATAGATCGATTTATTGATAGAGATGGTTTGCCTTTGAATAAATAAAATCGCGAAAAGAATATCGAAGAATCGAAAAATCCGCTGGCCTCGAGTTGGTGCCTATGCTAGTAGTGCGTTTGGAGATTGTTGGACTGGACCGCCTCCTTCTTCACTCGTATTATTCTTGTCCCCCTCCTCTTCCTCTATATTATTGGCTTTGCTGCTGCTGCGCCAAAGAGAAGGCGTAGTTTGGTTGAATTCAAATATCTAGGGTTTACAATATGGGTATATTCATTATTCAACTAAACCAATTTCCCTTTCTTTAATACACAGAAAACTCCAACTCACAGTGATGACGTGAAGAAGCAAAAACAGTAGCTATAAATAGTGCATGCTACTTCACTCCACTAATTTTTTTCTTTCAATTTTCAACCACAAAATAAAGGGAGAAAAAATAATTCATCTAACAATTTACGAGAAAAAAAATATATACTCATAATTTATCCATTCATAAAATTATTAATCGTTTTATTGTAGTTCAGCTTAAGATGTAGTGTGTGGAGAATTCACATAATAATTTTTTTTTATCTAATAATCGTTATAGACATGGGACGAGTTAGGAGTGTTAGGGTCAGTTGAAACATCCTCATCAGAAAATTTAAAAGAAATTTGTAGTTTTTGCTATCGATAAATTTTTGGTATAACACCTTTTGCCGCGAGATGAATAGTTCTCCCGTCATCTCAGTAATTCAAGAATTAGTCGCATTGAATAGTCAATCGTCTTGTCGGTGAGTAGCGTGACTATGTAAGGTTTACATGGAAATAAAATAATACAATTGTAATGTAAACGAAATGTTAAAGAAGTGATAATGTGACAGTAGGGTCGTAAACGAACTGAACTGCTTGCGAGCTATTCGAGGCTTGATTCAAAAAAAGTTCGTTCGGAGCTCGACTCGATACCAAACGAGACGAGCTTGAGTATGATTTCGAACTCAATAATTTAATTGAGCATGTATCAATTTAGTTTGTTTGTTCATGTTGGGTTTGAATGGTGGAAATTAGAACAATAACGAAAACAAGAATAATAGAACAACAGGAATTACGTGGTTCGGCTCAAAATCAAGCCTACGTCCACGGGAGAACAGAGAACAATTCACTAATTTCAAAATCGAAAGGAGGTTACAGAGATTACAATGAAGACACTCAAGAATTTACTCTATTTCTTTCCCCTCGTGTATCACTCTCCCTCTCTCTCTAGAAATTTACAAGTGAATTTGAGATTAAGCCAAAAAAAAACTATACAATCACAGAGCTTTGAGCTATATATAAGATACGAGAAACAATCCCATGGAAATCACTAGAAAGATGTAGATGGCAATTCCTGAATATTCCAGAATGATTCCGTTAGATGCAACTAACTCCCGTACAATCTAGATGATTCCTGCCATTTCTTGTTGTAACAAATTTCAACAAACTCTAATAGCTGGATTCGACCGTTAGAAACGGTTAAAACCCCTTTCTAGAACTCTCGGGGACATTCCCGCTAACAACAGATTGATGATTGAAAACCCAGAACAGATCGTTATTGAGCAGCTAGAGATTTGCCTATTAACGATCTGTTCCATCAAAACTCCACCACAGCGAGCTGCTCTTGTTAAACAACAACCAGCTGCTTGAGAATGGCTTTATAACGATCTGCCTTTCACCCAACGATCTGGTCCACAAGCACTTTGCTGCAGCGGGCTGCTCCCGCTAAAATCACAGCAGCGGGAGCAGAACGATCTGCTCCACTATCTGCTTAGCAACAGATAGTCATTCTGCTCCACTATCTGCTCAACAACAGATAGTCAATCGATCTGCTCATTCTTCACTTTTCTGCAGCGGGCTGTTCCCGCTGAATCACAACAGCGGGCTGCTCCCGCTTGCACTTCACAGCAGCGGGCTGTTCCCGGTGAACGATCTGTTCCACCAAACTTTACCACAGCGAGCCGCTCCCCAACAGATTTTATGTTGATCAATCGATCTGCTCATTACCAACAATCGATCTGCTCCCTCAACATAAAACACTATCTGTCCAATACTCCAAGCTCAACTTCAGCTCATGTGATCACAACTCTCAACAATCTCCACCTTGATTACATGATCTGAATCAAGGATTCCTTCACACAGCTCGCTGTCGAGCTGCACCAGCCCCCTCACGGGCTGCTCCACCTCAATCTCGAGGTACCAAGCTTACCAGATCGAGGCAATGATAAAACTTTGCCGCTGGCAATGCTTTTGTTAATGCATCTGCTGCATTATCATCTGTTCCAACCTTAACGACCTGCACATCACCTTCTCTCACAATATTTCTTATGAAGTGATGCCGCACATCAATGTGCT
>JAPKLX010000037.1:0-64000 GCA_026898415.1 Leonotis leonurus | reverse complement strand
TTCAGCCTTCTCTTGAATCAGCTCTCCTTCTCTCTGAGTTAAATGAAAAAAAATTAAAAAATTGCAAAAGCTCGCGAGGTCCACCAGTGCAGCGCAGGAGTTGCGGGGGTGTGAGGCGGCATCGGGTGTCGGGGCTCTGCTGCGAGAGGCCAGCCTCGGCCTCTGGAGTCCCGCGCAACTCCTGCGCTGCACTGGTGGACCTCGCGAGCTTTTGCAATTTTTTAATTTTTTTTCATTTTTCTTTTTTTTAATACTATAATTTTATTTTTGAAAGTAAAATTAATATAATTTTAATTTCTAAAATATATAATTTTTAAAAATTTAATGTTGGTTTATTTATTTTCATATTTAAATTAAATTAAATTTAGATTTCATATTTATTTATTTTAAATTTCATATTTATGTATTTTAATTATAATTTTCATTTTTTTTATTAACGCATTTAAATTAATTTTTTTATTCAATTTAATCTAATTAAATCAAAAATATTAAAATAAACAAATTGAAATTAAATTTTAATTACATATTTATTAATTTAAATTAATAAATTTCATTCATAATAAAAAATACTTAAATCATAAAATACAAATTAAGTAGAGAGCCCCAAGTTAGAGAGTCTCACAATGCTGGAAAACAACACAACCTCTTTAAAATTCGTGGACTCTACACAAAAAGTTATAGGTTATTATAGAAATGCCATCGGGAGTCTCTCTTAGAGAGACTTTAAGAGAGACTCTTATTCTAGATACTCTTATACTTTATCAGTCTTTATAATAACGATCTATATTTTTTTTGGGACATCCAACTAATGACAATTACTAGTTTTTCAATAAAATTTAATACATGTGATTATTAAGTAATAAATAATTATTAAATATTTTTTATATTTTCGTGTGATCGTTATTAGTGAGACAAAATGAAGTATATTATTAGCAATGAAACTATAAAAATAAGTGGTTAAACCGTATCGGATATCCAAGCCTGAAATTTTGTATTCGTTATTCTAATTTTTTTTTTTCTGAATAGTTAAGATATATATTTGAATTATCATTTATTCTTAAACTACTATTATCTTCATAAAATAGACATTCTTAATCAAACTCAGACATCAGATTAGAAGTAAAATAATCAAATAAACAAATGATAAACTTCATCAAACAATACGAAGACGATGTTTGGCTGAGCTTATAAATTTTTTAAAATAATTTATAAGTTCTTTAGAAGCTTATAAGCTTCTTAAATTTTTTTGACAAAATAAACTCTTTATAAGTTGTAAAATAAGCTCTTGGAGCTTACAAGCTATTTAAAAATAAGTGTTTCATCCTAATTTATTTTGCCATTAACTAGTTACAATAAAATTTTATAAATAACTATATAATATTTTGTTATTACAAACATTAAAAAAAAGAGAATGCAAAATAAATACTACTCCATTCGTTCACGGTCTTACTTCTTACTTTGTCATTTTGGTCCGTCCATCAAGTTTCTTTCCACTTTTATTTCTATTTTTAGTAACCAATTCTCCACTCACAACACATCAACGTAGGTCTCAATCTCCACTCACTATATACTACACACGACACATAATACTTTTTGTGGATACCATTTTTCACTCACTACATTTTACCCTTTAAAATCTGTGGCGAGTCAAAGTGGGAAGAACAATAGTGGACGAAGGGAGTGAGACATTCCTAAAATAGTAAAAGTTATTCATTTTTAAAAAGATGTAGACACTACCATCTTTATCATTCTTACACTATTTTATACACGTCCTTAATAACCGTGCACAAACGTTTTGTGTCATGCTTATTGAGAGAGAGTGAGTATATTATAGTAATTTTAAATTTCGTTCAATGCATGATACTTAATAAAAAGTCAAAATAATTTATTAAAATTTATATTAGATCAAATTAAAATGAATAAAATTGGGTACTATCTATATTAATTAATTTAAATTAGTAATTAGCCCATTTTAAATTTGCATTGCTTATTACATTTAAAAAGTAAGCATTGTTCTTCCTCTTCCATCAAAATAGGGGAAGAAAGAAAACATATTTGATTTATGCTCGAAAAGAAATTGTATTGATTTCAAAGAGAAGAAAGAAAAGCAGATTTCTATTGCAACACAAGTCAAGTCGTAGAACTTACTTCTTCTACGACTTGCAGCGAACGATGACAATTCTAAATTAATGTAAAATTTCCGAATTATATCTGAAGATCCGATCGATTTTTTTTGGAAAGTATGAATAAATGCATATAATTGCTTTGATTCAGATTCTTCGTTTCAGCAGTCCAGCCCCTCCCTAGTTCCTCCTCCCATGACATTAAGTATAAGCATAATTTTTTGTCGCATATTATTGAACTTTTGCGTTAATGCCCTTCTTTTTATTCCCCTTAATTGAGAATCCCACCCTTATTATTTCTATTATTCATTTAATTAAAGGTTGGATGTCAATTGACTTTTTTCTGAACTGTGGTTTAAATTTTCTTTTTCAAAGATTTATGATCTGGTCCCATTTTTGGATTGCTGAAGTTATGTTTTGCGATTCTGCTTTGTTGAAGATGGGCATTGTGTAGAAGCTAAAAAGGCATGATTTTCATGAAGTTTTGTATGGTTTATCTTTTACTGTTTTCTTGATAATCTTTGTTTGTCAGCTGTACAAAGATGACTTTTGTTTCCTCAAGAATTGCTATATCTGTCTGAATCAGCTTTGCGAGAATGGACTCTATCTCTTGAGAAACTGGAGTAGTTCTTTGAATCAGTTATTTGCTTACATAAACATAACACAAAGCCTTTTACTTTGTTAAGTATGATTGATTATATTGATAGTGTTCTTTATAATTCATAGCCTTGAACCAGATGTTTGATAATGAATTCTGAATCAGTTGTGTGATGGTACCTTTGTTTCCTCAAGAATTGCAGTACATGTCTGAATCAATTTTGTGATTCCAAATCGTCTCCCCATAAACTGCTGCACTTCTATAAATGAGTTACTCAATTTTAAAGAGGAAAACAGTTTTTATGAATCCGTTGTGTGATAAAGAAATTTGCTCCTAATAGACTGGAGCATTTGTGTGAATGAGTTATGCATGGCGAATATGTCTCAGTATACATTGTGTGCTTGTGATACTGAATTTGGTTCCTTATAAACTGTAGTTTTTTTGCTTACGCTTTGTATCCATTCAATTAGGCTCTAGAGCTTCACATTAGGCTGCAATTGAAGGATTCTGAGATTTGGTCAAGTATTGAGGTATCTCAGCCATTCATTTTCAAGGTCTGGAGAGTTAAGGGGCTGAGGTAAGAAGTTTGCATTCGACGTGATTTTCTTTTTGAATGATTCTCTCGGTCATGGTGCCTCGGTTAGTGCTGGTTGATCCGTCATTGAAAGAGTTTGTTGGTTGATATGCTTCTTGGATGAATTTCCATTTGCAGATGGGACAGGAAAACTCTGACTCGGTTGTGTCATCACAAGTCAAGATAGATGCTCTGGGAGCCATTGGTCAAGAAATGACTGTTCTCCCTCTCGACCACAAGTTCTCTTGCAGCAGCACTTGTCCGTTCTCGGAGCATGATTACAGCCAGTACGATTCAGCACAACGGTCAAAGGCAGCTACTAAACTATGTGGGCTTATAGTTTGTTACCTGATAGTCATGGTAATCGAAATTGTCGGAGGCCTAAGAGCCAATAGCCTAGCTATCCTTACTGATGCAGCTCACTTGCTCTCTGATATTGCTGGATTCTCCATTTCTCTTTTCACTGTATGGGTATCTGGTTGGAAGGCGACGCCTGAACATTCTTTTGGGTACAACCGTGTTGAGGTCATAGGTGTACTTCTTTCGGTGCAGCTGATATGGGTCATGTCCGTATCTCTGATCTATGAAGCGATCAAAAGGCTTATTACAAAGCAGACGGAAGTGAATGGCAAACTCATGTTTGGAATTGCTGCCTTCAGTTTGGTGGTGAATGTAGCCTTGGTTCTATGGCTTGGCCATGACCATGCCCATCTCGGTCATTCCCATTCTCACTCTCACCATAACTGCAAGGAGGAAGGCCATCACCATGAAGAAGAAGAAACGAGGACGGGAGATGAGGAAAGTACAAATCTTGTCTCAACTTCCCACGAGAGCAGCACCATGTTGAACATCAACATTCGAGGTGCATACTTGCATATCATTTGTGACTGCATACAGTCAGTAGCAGCAATGGTTGCCGGGGCCTTTATATGGGTAAAACCGAAATGGCTAGTGGCTGATCTGATTTGCACGCTTCTGTTCACGACTTTTGCTCTGAGCACCACTCTCCCTATTTTGAGGGATATATTCTGTGTCCTGATGGAGAGGGCACCGAATGATATCGACTCTGACAGTGTTGAAGAGGGTCTCAAGCTCATGCCAGGAGTTCATGATGTTCACGATCTTCATGTCTGGACCATCACAACGGGAAAGCCCATCTTGAGTTGTCATGTGGTGATTGAAGCTGAAGTGAGTCCTCAAGAGATACTGCATGAGATTAGGGAATACTGTGAAAGAACCTACAAAATTAAACATGTAACAGTACAAGTTGAACAAGTGTGATATACTGATACTGTAATTGCTCTGCATTCCTTCTCTGCAACACATTGTTGTATGACAATACAAGACACTGACTGAAAGTTCAAACCAGATGAATTTCCTGCACAATCTAATCTTTAACCATTCAACATATAATCTAATTTGCAACACATTATTGTTTATTATAATATCATTTTGTGTTTGATGACAGCTCAGTAAAATTAAGCTGAACTCTAAATAAACAAACTCCAATTCACTTCTTTTGATGAACTTTGAGTTACAACTACAAGCTTTGATCTCTTAGGATATGATGCAAATTCATAGGTTTGAACGTTTGAGCTACAATCAATCATCCCCTTCAACATTATATTACCATACCACAACAAAAACACAAGTAGTACACAAAGAGTGGCTATTATTCGTATCATAAACTTTAAAATTGTATGTCACTAAAATTATTAATGACATAATTAGACGAATAAAAGTTGTGCCTTTAGGGACAGAGCTTCAGAAATTTGATATCTAGTGTAGAGATCCAGAAATAGGAGGCAAGTATATTGGCTAAAGGAAGAACATGCATCTTTACAGGTAAGCAGTAGACCAGATAAAAGAAACAAAATAAACAAAATATTATTACCATCCCTACTAAACCACCTGTGCTTTCCCAACTCTCACCAGTTGAAACAGATTGAAATAACACCCAATGTCAAACAGTATATAGTCATTTCGAGGGCAACAAAAATTATCAGTATTCCAAGATTCTGACATAGCAAATATACGCCAAAAAACTAAGACATTTTGAGGCTTGCGTAACAAATTTTCACTGTCATATCCAATTAATATTCTACAAGAACTCGGGACAAAGAAACAAATTTTAAAGAGTAAACAGAACAAAAGTTTTGGGCTGCTGCAAGTTATATCGACATCATCATCCTCGAAAATTTTCAAGTTGAACAGCAGCCTCCTCTCTTTGCATTCCCTGACGAATCAGTGACATTGATCGTCGTGCCCTGGCCGGGAACAGCAGTCGAAGCAGCAGCTTCCTGTGCTGCCAATGCCTTCTTGCTAATAATGTGATATATTTCTGACAAAATAGTCTGGAATGCCTTCTCAATGTTATGTGCCTCCAAAGCTGAAGTCTCGAGAAATGAGAGCCCCTCCTTCTCTGCCAAAGTCTGGCCATCCTGCTCCGCAACAGCTCTGAGATGGTTGAGATCAGATTTGTTGCCTGTCATCATGATCACTATGTTAGAATCTGCGTGATCTCTCAACTCGCGAAGCCATCTTTGGACGTTGTCAAAGGTTTGCCTCTTGGTTATGTCATATACGAGGAGTGCACCGACAGCTCCTCTGTAGTAAGCACTTGTAATTGCTCGATACCTTTCCTGGCCTGCAGTGTCCCAGATCTGGGCCTTCACTGTCTTTCCTTCTATCTGTATCGTGCAACATAAGGCGCATCAGCTTCGTGCATGCATAAATGTCAACAATGAAAACACTTGTTTGCAACCATACCAACAATAAGATCCAAATACTTAACTGTACAAAAGACAGGAATACTCTCTCTCAATAAGCACTTAAAATTGGAAAGGATAACGATTTCATAATCAGCAATCATCTCAAGCAAGTTTATGTCAGATAAAAGTGTTCAGATAATTAGATAACTTGATCATTTAGGCATGCATATTTAATCTTAAGAAAATATATATACACTAGATGTACGAGTAACTACAAATCATGTTAATTTGTCCAAGGAGTCTAAAACCTAGAGAATGCCTACATCCTTGATATCAATTGAGCTAACATGTTCAAGCAATATTACAACATCAAATTCACCATACTGCAATCAAAACTAACAACTATGCCCAGGCTCATTTCTATAAACTCTAATCTTGCAGTCAGCAAATTAGCCAAAGAGCTTGAAAAACAAATATAATCTTCATCAAACAACACACAACCAAATTATAAAATGCCAATACATAGGAATAGAACAGTTAGGTTCTCTTAGTAGATTTCTGCGTTGCACACAACACGACATTATCCCACAGAAACATCACATCACTGATCACACAAAGTATAATAAACAATCAGCAATAAGAAAACCACATAAAATCAGTACTCAAACAGAGAATTCATGATTCACCTGAAGAGTTCTGGTGGCGAATTCAACCCCGATCGTCGATTTCGACTCCAAGCAGAACTCGTTTCTGGTGAAACGAGAAAGGATGTTGGATTTCCCAACTCCAGAGTCACCGATCAAGACGATCTTGAACAGATAATCGTACTCGTGATCCACTCTGCTCGCCATCACCTCTTCTCACTAATACTCCTCTCTTCTTTAATTTCCTATCTCTACTCCCTCACATACCTGCGCACCGAAAAAGCAGCACAATCAAATCGAATAAAAACAGCCCATGTTGAGACCAATCAGATCTAACCATTTCGATCCCAATATACAACAAAAACCCACAAAAGAAATCATCCAATAAGGGAAAAGAATCGGTAAAAATACATGAAAGTAACGCCGAATCGAGAAGGATTAAATCGACTTACCGCGAAGGAGAGATCTCGAGCGGAGAAAGGGTGCGCCGAAATTGAAAGCGAAGGCAATGTGGGAAACGGAGAAAACGAAGGGGGCAAAGGTATGTGCAGAAAAGAATGTGTTTTGAGAAAAGGGCCAATGGCAATGAGAGCTGTATTGTATATGAATGGGGTGATTAATTTTACCTTTTTCTTTGTCTTTGCAAAAATAAATATATTTTCATATTACAAAAACAATTTGGTGACGTGGAGATTCTTGGTACTATTACGATTGTCAAAATTAATGACCTATTAATTAAATATTGAATGTGGGATTGGCAATCATGGGAGTTGAGAAAAAGTAGTAGTCACATTGCACTAAAAAAGTTCTCATATATTTGATCTAACGTGATCATTTTTAGTGAGACGGAGATAGGCTTGTCAATGGGTGGGTAAAATTCGGACCAGAACCGTTAAATTAAATACGGTTCTAGAACCGGAACCGGACCGTTGAATATCGGATTCGGACCTGGATCCGGACCGTTAATTAAAATATTAATGGTTCCGGTTCGGGAGAATACCCATGGGTATTATTGGGTATGGGTTACCCATGGGTCTCCCTATGTTTTATTTATATAATTATTTTAGTCACCAATTCGTTAAAACGAATCCGGATTATAAATAAATTAATTAAATATAAAATATTTAATGATGAAACTTCACTCTTATTTTATTTAATCATTATTAAAAAATTACTTAAATACCATAATTATATTACGACTTATATGTGTTTATTGTTTCGATACATTTATTATTGAATTAGGACGTATAGAGTGTCCGTCTACAATTAAGGATGTAACATGAGATATTATAAAATATTATTTTTTTTAAGATAAAAAAATTGAAGAAAAAAAAATGAAAAAAAAATTGGAAAAAAAATGATCGGGCCGGACCGGACTAGAACCGGAACCGTACCTTACGGGTGGGGTCGGGTCTGGACCGATCATGAGCGGGTTTGTACGGGTCTAGAACCGGAACCGGAACCATAATTTTAAAATGAGCGGGTTTTGACCGGTTCCGGTTCCGGTCCGGGTAAAACCCACCCATTGACAAGCCTAGACGGAGAGAGTACATAAGAAATGAGTTGGTTATAAAGAGTGTGTGCGGTGCGCCAGAGTGCCACTGTTTAGAATGTTATTGTTAATAAATGATTCTTTGCTGAATTATCCTCGTTTATAATATTATAATGTTTAAGTTCGATTCTAGTTCACTAAAGTTTATAATATATGTTGTTTGAATTTGACTTCTTATCTAAGTATTGAGTTTTTGTTAGGCTGGTGTGATATTCGATAATATTTCATTTGATATTTATACTTGTTGTTTACAAGTTATAGCTCGAACTCTGATTTTGCTTGTATACTTTTTATATTTTAACAAATTAGTTATGTTAGCTTGAAATTCGATTGAATGTTCGATTGAAAACTCGCGAATATGTTCATGACAAACGAATTCAAACATATTGGTGAACTCAATGAGTTATTGTCTTGCTCAAGTTCTGCTCAATAAAAGTAGTGAGCTTAAAATTGGGTTAGAATTCGACCCATTCACTTGGGGGTCAGAATCTGAAACTAAGACTTGAGTCTTTTCCGATTCCGACCCGAGGTCTGAATTTTTCGGGATCGAGATTCAGGATTGAAAATTTCGAGATCGAGATTCAGAATCTGAATTTTCCGACCCGAGGTCTGAATGGTCACTAGGACCAGGATTGAAAATTTGGACATTTTTGAGATTTAGAAGTTTCAAATCTTGATCGAAACTCTCAATTTTCCAAAATTAATTTTAAATTTTGGAAAACGGACCATTCGGGACTATTTAAGACATGAACTTAAGATTTTCTAATTTCGGAATTAGAAAATCCCAATATCCTGATTGGGACCGAAACCGGAACTAAAAATCTCGATTTCGTTTCAATTCTCACCCGTATCTTCACTATTCAGTATCAAATCAAACTCTAGACCAATTTTTTTTGGAAATTAAATTAGAATAATTAGTAAGTAGCTATGTTAATTTATAATGCGATAGTATCCCGTTTATTTATATGCACCACCACCTTTTTTATATTTTCATATCCAAATCATCTAATTTGGGATTGAATCAATCAATGTAATTATAAGAAATACTGCTTTTGTGTCCCCTTTGCAATTAACTAGTAGCAAAGTGGCATTTTCTAAATCCAAATGTCTCCTTTTCAAAGTTTACAAATGTCATCTAATTAAGTATTGTCACGTCATGCATAATGCATTACAATTTACAAGTAGTAGTTGGAGATTTTTATAAGGTTAACCTCAAAATTCATTAAATTTGATTTTTTCTCATAATTTTTGAATTTAGCCAATAGATATATAAATTTAAAATTTATTTTCATTTTTTCCAAGACTTTTCAATCTGACCAATAAATATGTAAACTTGCGATTTTTTTCTTATTTTTCCCATAAATACACTCTTCCATTAAGTTTAAGTTAATTCAGAATATAACATTTTTGTTTGTGTCTTATATTAACATGTAATCCCTTCGTCCCAATAAGGATGACACAAAATTTTTAGGCACGATTATTAAGAAGAATGTATAAAATAGTGTAAGAGTGATAAAGGTGGTAGAGTCCACACCTTTTTAAATTGATAACTTTTAGTATGTTAGGAATGTGTTAGATTTAGTGGGATGCCACAATAAGATAATTGTATCAAGTTTAGTGGAACAGGGGAAATATATAAAAATAAGGTTTTATATTGTACATCAATTTAAACTTGATCGAAGAAGGTGACGATGAAGAAAAAAAATCGTAAGTTCATGTATTTATTTGCCAAATTAAAAAGTCATGGGAAAAAATAAAAAAACATCTTAGTTTATATATTTATTAGCTAAGTTAAAAAATTATGGAAAAAAAATCAAATTTTACAAAATTTTTTAAATTTTAAAGCAATTAACTCTTTTTATAATATAAAATAATTAAGATAAAATTGCAACAGAAAACACAAATTATATTACTCCACTTCATTTTGGAATTAGAACAATATTTTTGAAACTTTTCAATCGAATACACATACTATTGAATATTTCTATTTTTGAAGATTTGCAATCGAACATTTGTTTATGCATTTAATACAGTATTCAAAACATTTCATGCTATACGTTTAAAATGAGGCAAGTACTCGCTCCAATTAGCTTCTCATATTTTTTTTACGCATTCTTTCACGAAATAGCTTCCCACTTTAACTTTCTATTTTTGGCAATTCATTACTCCATTCACTACTCAACACAAGAAAAATATTGAAAAATGGAGAGGAAAGAAAGATGTTGATACAAGAAAGATGATGAACGTAGGAAGTACTATATACTATTTATTGTAGCGTTTCTTGAAATTTACCGTATAATTGACTAAATTTAAATAGTTCATATTTAACATCTCACTCTTGTGTTCCACACTTTATGTTCGTACTCTATGTCACACATTTCATATTCCATAATTAAATTAATAGTTTTATTATAAATAAAACTTTATTGTAATATAATGAATTATAATTACTAATTATTTTAAAATTAAAAGTTATATACCTTTATTTTCAAACTATAAACTCTAAAAATTAATGAAAATTGTATTAAATGTTAAAGGAATGATTATATACTCTAATTGCGTAGGATGAACCCTAGTAATATATAATAAGTTTAAAATTAAAATAAAACATATCAATTGAAATTGAAAAAATATTATGAAACATGAAATATGAAAATACTGAATAACATTTGAAATTCAAAATTGGTTCTTTAAAATTAATTATACTAAAAGTGACTATGTTTCCTTTTTGGACCGTCCCACTAAAAGTGGCCACTTTTCTAAAAAGGAAAAGTTTTAATTTTTAAAATACACCACTCCTACTTTATTCATACACAACATTTTAGTTTTTTATTCTCCGTGCCGACTCCTTTGTGGCCCCTTTTAGCGGGACGGAGGGAGTATCGTCGTTTTAAATTTTCTAATTTTATTTCTCTACTAGGTACAAGTGATACTAAACATCTAAGCCAAGAGGTGATCGTGCCGGAGTGGTTATCGGGCATGACTAGAAATCATGTGGGCTCTGCCCGCGCAGGTTCGAATCCTGCCGATCACGTAATTTTTTTTTCAATTCTTTAATAATAAGTAATATTATAACACGAAACATTGTGTGAATAAACTAAAAATGAATTGAGACATTCATCATTGTGGTAATAATAATAATTAGAATAAAACCCATAACAGCTTTATTATTTTTAATTATAAGGCTAAATTCTACATCATTACATTAATATAGTTATGTTATCCCATTCCATTTAACTAGTATGTGTATCCGTGCGATGCGCCGGAAAATATAATTATAATTATATATATATATGAGATAATCATTTTTTTTTATTTTTTCTCATAATATTTATCATTTGATTTAAAAAAAGATTAATTAGTATATTCAAGTGTATTACCGTAATTATAGCTGTTAAGATTGTCAGGTCGTGCCTTCTATTATTTTGAAGTCCGTCTAAATTCAACCGAATCTTTTAAATATATAAATATAATACTCAATCTGACATTTTATGGGCTACCGGCGCACGGATTTTACCCAACCATGCAATGTACTTTTTACAATTTAATAAATTTAATAACTTGTCGTATAATAAATTTTTTTATTTATAGAAAATATTGATAATAAAATATTTTAATTTTAATGATTAATATTATATTTTAATATTTTAATTAAAAAATAAAAATAAAACATATACATATTATTTATAATGGGCTCACTTTTTTAAGTCCGGAATTTTATTTGACCAAATATTTTGGATAGATTTTTCGAGACCGATTATTTTCGGGCCTCAATTTTTTATGTCCAACCCTAGCTCAAATCCCAACTACCCTATGAGAACAGGTCCAGTCGGACCTGTTATGATATTTTAGCAGCGATGCATATGTTGATAAATAATTATTAGTAAAATCGATAGTTGATTAAAAATATTATTTTAATATGCATATTAATGAAGTAGATAAATTATGAGTCATACTATACGATTCATTATTTTATTCTATAGAGTTTCATTTATATAATAAATGTGAGAAATGAAAAAATATTTCGACAATCCATTTTAATAAATTAAGAGTTATGATATTTTTTCAAAATTAATTTCATATCCCCATTATAATGAAACATATTTATATTTAATTCAATTAATATTAATCACTAATTTTAGATAGATGGAAGAGATATATTATTTTTTATTATCACAAATAATTTATTTTTTATATGAACCTAGCCCCCACACAACATATAACAATTATTATTTAAAAATTTATTTTAATATATTATTTTTATTAATTTTTAATTAATTTAATTATTAAAAACTATAATATTTTTATATCTTTATTTATATATTTGTCATTTATCATATCTTTATTTTAAATTATATATTATTTTATTTTAATTTTATATGATCTATGAATTAATAAGATAAAATTTTTACGATTAACATTTATATAAAAATAAAACATTTAATTTAATATTAATAGTAGAAGAAGAAAAAGAAAAGTAAAAAATATAAATATAAATTATACATATCATACACACAAATTATATATATAATTATATATATATATATATATTTCTTTCTAATTTGTTATTTGATCATAATTTTTATATATTAAATTTATTTTTATATATTATATATCAAATTAAAGTTCTTTTCAATATTTTTAATTTAAGATGCATGTTGCAAATATTTTTTACGAAAAAAATACAACAATCTTAGGAGAAAAATGTTATAAGTGAGAGAAAATAGAGGTAGTTATTTAATTGATACCTTCAAAACTATTTAACTGAATATATGTACTGCGTTTGTCATTAAACTTGAAATTATTTATAAAATTGTCATTCAAATTAAAATCAAATTGTATAGTTCCTGTTTTATATATACTAGTACGTGCGTCCCGTGCAATGCACGGGAAAAAATAATTATAATTTATTTGATATGTATAAGATAATTATATTAATTTTTTTTATCGTATCATAGAATTCTAGTTATTTATTATAGTTTTCCGTTCTTGTACTTCATGTGCATTCAAAATTTTGAATTTTATGTTGTTTAATATTTGACTTAATGATTTTTTTATTAGTGCATTGGAGGTGTCTTGATACGATTAGAGCTGTCAAAATTATCAGATCTTTTTAAGGTTTTGAAACCCGTCCAAACTTGTCGAATTTTTTTCAAACATATAAATATAAGACCCAATTAGGTCATTTATGAGGTGTTGGACGGAATCACTTTTACTCGTCAATACAATATAATATTTTTTAATTTAATACATTTTTAAAATAAACTGTTTTAATAACTTTTTGTCAATAAATTATTTTACTTATATAAACTATTGTAACTAAAATATTTTAATTTGAATTTTTTAAGGTTAGATTTTTAATATTTTAATAAAAAATTTAAAATTTTCAAAGATTTTAAATATTTTAATTTTAAAATCACAATTGAAAATGAGTTCTAAGTGATGTTTTGTGTTGTGTGTGTGTATATATATATATAGAGAGAGAGAGAGAGAAAGAGATGGATGAACTTTTTTAACTCCTATATTCGATTGACTCGTAAAACTTTTAGATGAATTTTTTGGACATAATTTCTAAAGTGTTGTATTTTAAAAAAGTAAGAGATGTGTATTTTAAAGGTAAAACTTTTGACTTTTTGGAAAAATGACCACTTTTAGTGGGATGTCCCAAAAAGGAAACGTGGCCACATTTAGCGGGATAGATGAAATAGTTTTCGAGCTAACGGATCAGCCCCACGGAAGTTCTGAGTTTTCATCCCACCCCTATCAAAATCAAATACAATATATTTAGAGTACCACTTTTCAGTATGTAATAAGGTTAGTTCTTATATTTGAAAGTATTAGTTCTTCAATCTATTTATTTTTTCTTTCTATTTCTTAAAATCTAGATTCTTCATATATATGTCACCACAAGATTTTGTGTGTTTTTAACATATGGTCATAGCAAATGTTATGTATGAAGTGGAGTTTAAACTTCATTTATTTAATTGTATTTTAATTGACTGTGTGTAAAAAGTAAAGAGCTCCACTTATTAAATTAAAAAGAAAATTTACAAACGGTCCAAAATATCAAAATAAGTAACAAATTCATGCAGGAATAGTAAATTAATAATAATACCCAGCATACACGGCTTGACGATTTTGAAATTTAGCATGAGTCGTTACCTTTATGGATACACACTTATATAACACATGATGCTCGTATTTAATGAATTCGATGGGTTCCTTTCTCAAAAAAATAATAATACTCAGCAGTAAAAATTAGAAGAAAATCATAAACGTATAGTACAAATTATGATTGCACCTTTCTAAAAAATTAAATTATATTAAATTTAAATTAAATTAAATGATTGTTCACATCTTTCCAATGATTAATTTCACTTTTCTTTTATTTTTATTTTTGTAGGAGTTGGAATGATTCCCTTTTGTGTGAAACAAATCTTCCAATTAGTTATTATCACTTCAAAATTATACAATAATGATTCAATGAACCATTCATTCTGGAAAAGGAAAATCATTAATATTAACTTCCCAACTACCACCACCCCCTTCCCCACCTATATCTCTGTATATTATTATTTACTACTGCTATTACAAATTAAATAACAAATCAGGTGAATCATAATTATATTCAGTTGAAAAAAAATAAAATCACGTATTCTATTTTAAGTTTATCAATTATAAAAATCAATTAAAATTAACATTAAATGAAAAAAATATATGTTCTAATATAGTGGGATAAATCTTTAATAGTACGTACTAAATTTGAAGTAGATATAGAGGGTGAATAAAGATCAGAAAATGAATATCATTCAACATTGCTATAGCATACCTAAAGAGTATACTAGTAAAGTTCTAAGGCCATTAAAATTTACCAACTAAAATAGAATGCAAATCATATTGAGTCATTGATATTAAAAAACAAACAAAATAGGTCGATACATCATTAAGGAAATGCTCCTAGTTGTTCAGATTCACGAAACATTAAGCATTATGAACCTAATTAAATGGTCGTTGAATTATTAATTAATTAGACTATTATCGTTAATGTTAGTGAAGTCAAATTAATTTAATATTTCTTCTTAATCGAACTATAGCCCATTTATTTTAATGTTTTTTGCCAATTGACTTTTTTGAAATGCATATTCGATGAGATAACTATGGACAAGAGTTGGTGAAAAAATAGGTTGGAAGATGGCATATTAAAGAGAAAACAATTAAATATTTTGTTAGAATAATAAGTGCAATGACATTATAAGAAAGGAAAGTAATTAGTTAGGGCAATAGCCCACCAAAGCAAGAGCCTAAACTCAAATTAATTTGTATGGTTGAACAATCATTGCTCAAATTAATTTATCCAGAAATGTGTTGATTAATGAGTGAAGTTTGAGTTTAATTTAATATATTTTTTAAATTGAATTACAGTAGAGTTTGGTTATATTTAATATATTATTTTAAATTGAATTGTGTATGGTAAGTCTGATAGTTCACTTAAAATGAAAATTTTTGAATAAATTCCATTTAATTAAAGATAGGTAAACAAACATTGAACAAATACATACACTTCCAACCACTAAAACCCAGCAACAAAAACAAACCCACCATGTAAATTATTACATACATTCAAATATATTATACTATATGACAAAAAATAATAATTTATTCATATATATATATATATATATATTAATGTGGTTTTCTTTTCTACTAATAAAAGGTAAGTACCATATAGAACGTGACATCCTTATTCTTTCCATTCCGCCCAACACCTTTGCTTCATAAATTCTCTTTTCTTTTTAATCCCTTTTGCACACTAATAAATTTTTTAATCCAAACACATTAAATATGGGTTTCGAATTTGAAGAGAGGAAAAGTTTACGGTATGCTGATTTATTCAAGATTGAAGAAACTCGTGATCATACTAACTCTAGTGCGACCATGAGGAGGAGCCCGAGTTCGAACGACTCGTCCGCCTGTGACTCGTCCTCGTCCGGTTTCACCACGCCCTTCGACTCCGAGTTGGGCGACCAAGGCGATTTCGCTGCTGAGTTGAGTCGCCAAATGGCCGAGTTCATGCTTCACGAAGAAGATGAGGATGAAGAACAAACTAACTCGGTCGTTCATTCTGAGTCCCTTCGAGGTCTCCAATACGGGTCGAACTCGTACCACTCGGTTCTTGATAATCATGCAACCCGGATTCCACCCGTTAAGGTAACTAGTTGATTTGGTTGTGAATCAATGTGTATTTTACTGATTTTTTATTTGATTATTTACGCTGCGTTTATAGGTAAGGAAGCAGTATTCTCCCGTTGGTGTTTCTCGAGAGAGAAGGGTTGAGGCAACCGAGTTGACTCGGCAGATTAAAACTCAGAATTATAATTATGTCGGAAGATATGCAGGCGGAGACAGCAAGGGAAATACCGGGTCGGGTATGCAGGCCATATTTATTAACCAACCCGGACTGAGAAACGGGTCGTCCGGTGGTACCGGAGTCTTCTTGCCCCAAGTATGTAGCCACCCAGCTCGCCCGCCTCGCCTGGACCGCCCGGCCCATCCGGTTCAGAAAAAAAACAAACCAGGTAATTACTTATTTTATTTTATTTTTTTATAGAAATTATTATCAACACTTAGATCACATTTTCTTTTATTCGAATTTCGAAATAGTGTTAGGGTGTAATTTGGATATAATTATTAAAACTGGTTTCAATTTCACACTCAAGCATAAAATGGTGGAAAATAAGTGATGATATAAATAGAAGTGATATGTCTTCATTAATTAGGTTATTAATGAGACGAGGTTTAGTTTTGTTTCACATTCTATTTTCTATAATTAAATTTTAATTAATTTTTTTATTTCAATTTTATATGCTAAAGTTAATTTTATATAGTATAATATTAGAGCTGAATTTCACCCAAATAAGTTATTTTTAACATTTAATGTCATTTTAATTGATTTTTATGATTTATAAATTTAAAAATATTGTATATAATTTTTTTCTCAAATAATAGTTAAATATGATTCATTATATCAAATCAAAAATTTATTTAAAAATAATAATTAAAATTATAAACTTAATTATGAAATATGAGACAGATACATGAAACCACATCGCATCACATTATTAATTAATTATTTTCATACTATTTTATTTTTGATGATTATGCTTTCTTTATTATCTCCCTTTTCAGCTGTTTTAGACTTGGCTAAATTAAACGCCCTTGAATATTTTGAACATACTATAATATTAAATTTAGTGACATAAATCCCTAAACATTGATGCATGAATTTAATTATGAATGGTTGGCATGGTTAGTTGGAGTAGTAAATTTGTTATTTGGCTGAATTTGAAGTGTAGGTCTATCTACAGTTTTGATTCCTAGGAGGGTTCTAGAAGCTCTTGAGCTCCATTTTACAAGACTTTCATATTCCACATCCCCATCATCACTAACCAACCCTCCTCCATCTTCTCATCTCACTTCACCTATAGGTACCTTTTGCATCAACCCTTGTACTTATAACTTCAAGACTATATTCTATGCATTATTAACATTGTACATTGTATCAACCCTCCATTCACTTAAAGTAGCCTGTTTTTCAAATCTGTGAGTGTTTTTTGATAAAAAAACAGGCCACTTTTAGTGAACAGATGTAGTATGATCCAATGGATGATATGCTTTCAACTATGTTCTTCAAATTCTATACTTAGTTTTCTTTTGCCAATTGGCATCTATTTTGAACTTTAGGGGAACACCCATTTCCATTTTAAAAAGAATCCTACATTAATTAATATATTAAATCACAAATAAAAATATTGAAGATGATTTAAGGATGTGTGGACATTATTTGCAGATGGATGGAAGGGATCAAATATGGATAGAAATGCATATATAAAGATGGAATTGGAGCCAGCAAAGAAGGTTGATGAGATGCAAACACTACCCCAAGAATGGACTTATTGACAACATCACTATTCCATAACTTAATCTTAGTATTCTTATTCTTCATTCTTACCAGCCTCAACAAAAATAAATTAGTTGGCCTTATTAGTATTATATTGACCCCTTGGCTTTTCCGGCGATATGAACGTATTTAAGTAATTGTCGTACTATCACTTTCTAGATTGTGCTAGATGTTTTAATAAAGTTGTCACATTTTTGCTTTTGCAAAAACAACCTTGATTTATTGAAATGAATTTACTTATAGCACGTGTAATCTATTGGCGTGCAACAAACAAATAAGAATTAAAAAACCAACATTTCATAATCATGGATTAAATTGATGGATCTTATTTTATACCGTTTGTATTTTGTTACTATTTATTTGTTATTTTCTTTTAGGGCTCATTAAGTTTTTTAGAGATACTTACATTTTCCTCTTCTTTTTTTTCATACTTAACGAGAATTTCAATTTATTGCAAACGAGGGTTTATTACTTTCCCGTTATTATTTAATTATTTAATATATTTGATAACTAAAAAATAAAATAAAACATAACTTAAAAAGTGGCATTTCAAGCAATCCGGATATTCTATTATCTAATCGTACGATATCTCATATTGCATTGCATTTATACGAGAGAGTAACGTTGGTCATAGTTAATTGTTTAAAATTCAATATATGTGTTTGTTTATTTATCAAATATATTAAATTATAATTCTATTATGTATCATTTTTATATTAATTTAATACGAATTATACATGTCTTGATTAATTTCAAAATAATTGTTTGAAATCTAGAAAGAAGCCCGATAAGAGCCCAATTGTGAAATAAAGTAATGAACCATTCAACCGGGCCTGGCCCAATACGGCTACAATTACTGTTTATTAAATTAAATAATCATGTACCTAACTAAATTTTTGTATGCTTTACAGTTTAAATCAATATTATGGGTGTGATATATAAGTTGACCCGCTCCGATTCACAACCCACTTCAAAATTAAAAACAATCTACTCACTACTACACAATTGTAACTAATCTCAATTCCATAAAGATTAAATTCAAAATTTACATTAAAATATAAAACATATATTTATGTACAATGTTTAGCTTTGGTAGTTGAAATTTAGGAATTCTATTAACATAACAAACAGTAATTAAATTCCAAAATATGTGGAAAAGATGATATACCAATACCAATCCACATTTACTGCAGCAGTAAAATCTTTCTACTATTTTTGCACATTGAGAATTACAACTACAACTACTACTATTACAATTAGCCTCCAATTCTAAATTCGAATTTGTGGAAAGAGTTGGAGTACGATATGCCGAACTTGCCCCTATCGAATCAGAATATTCCGAGCATGTCCCTTCGTCGCCGTCCCCCCTCAGTCTCACCATCAGCCACCCCTCCGATGATTCCCAATTTGCCCCTACCCCTGATACTAATCCTCTTATCCTCTCCTCACCATCTTCATCACCACCAACTTCTTCTTCTTCCTCCTCGTGAAAATCAGAACTGAAAAAGCAGTCCAGAACGCAGCGTGGCGAGCGATGATTCGCTACTAAGTGAGACCTCATGGCAAGGAATGGGTGCTGCAGCAGCTGATCGCAGCTCCACCTCGTGGCGTAGTCTCTACGCAAGCACTTCTCGAGGAAGTCGAGTCCGGCGCTCGACAGCCGAGCCGGAAACAGAGGCAGCTCCTCCGAGAAGCCGATCCGATACGCCGTCGCCGAGCCAGCCTCGGCTCCCCACGCAGGCTTCCCCGTCACCATCTCGATCACCGTGCACCCTACCGACCACACGTCCGCCTCCGGCCCCTGCCGCTCCCCGCGCATCACCTCCGGCGCCATCCACAGCGGGCTCCCCCGCGGCGCCGTCGATGCTGATACCTCAATCGCCGATCCGAAATCGGCGAGTTTCGCGGAGCCGGGGGAATTTCCCAACAGGACGTTTCTACCCTTGACGTCGCAATGCACAATGCCTCTGGAGTGGAGGTAGCTGAGCGCGGAAACTAAGCACCAGGCGCAGGAGGCGACGGCTGCCTCGCCGGAATCCGACAGATCGGCAGCGGTGCCAGATGGAAGGTACTCCATGTGAAGGTTCCTGAAGGTCATCGCCGGCGATCCCTCCGTGGTGGTGTCGTCTCCAAGGTACTCGACGATGAAGGGGGAGGATAGCGATTTGAGGATTCTAATCTCGTTCTCCAACGCCGCCGTGTGAGACGGAGGAGCGGCGGCGATGGCAACGGACTTGACGGCGAAGACGTCGGCGCTGACTGCTGCGCTGACTGTGCCATAGGCTCCTCTGCCTATGCAAGGGCCTCTGAGCCAACTGTTATTGATGGTTTGTTTCATATTGAAATGAAATATGAGAAATTGTTGAGGTGTGGTGTGGTAGAAAATTAAAAATTAGAAATTAGAATGAATGTATGTGAAATTAAATAAGGCTACTTATATATATAATATGCAGAGTGAAAGGTGTGAGTGGGGTTTAGGGGAATATGAAATACAGAGAAGAGAATGAGAAATGGGGTTTTATCCTTATCCACAAATCTATATATCGCTTGGTTTGGTTTTGGGATTAATTCTGTTAATTTTGTTGATGGATTATGACAATACTATTAGTTAGCCTTGTAGTTGTATAGTAATTGTTAATTAAGTGGGGTTAATTCAACTCAGTTCGGTTCATTATTATGTACTTAATAAATAAATAGTGTTATAGGTGCAAAAGTGGATTAGGTCGCGTTTTATGTTGAGAAATTTAATTGAATGGTCGAAAACAATAGCCTAGCTCACTGTTAAATTGGTTGTGACTTCAACTTGTGATGTATATACATATTATAGGAAAATCAAGAAAAAATGGATATGCATGAAACATAATAACATGCATGTTGAAATTGATTTTGGTCGGCAAGTTTACAAGGAGTGGACAAGTTGTGCCTAGTTACATTCGGATTGGATTTGATAGTGACACCTAAATTCATACTCCATGTGATTTTTATTTTTATCCATACACATATATATATATGCACTCTTGCAAATTGGGACTTTAATGAGGCTTAGATTCACTCAATCATTTGTTATCCACACCACAACACCACACCCATTTAATGTTACCCTCTTATCCTATATGTTTCTCTACCATCTGTGGTCCCCATTTACACAACCTTTTATTACCTTGTGTATGTAATGTCCTATAAAATATTTGGTCTTACTCGTGCATATGATTATAGGAAGGCTTATTATACTTGGCTGCACTCAAATTACAATTATATATATCGGTTAATTTGATCCATTTTTTCATTTAAAATACTCCATGTATTTATATTACAAATACTTTTCATATATATAAAATTAAACCTTTCCAAAATTTTCATCATAAATAATTGTCCTCAAACTCTTCTACAATATATTCATTTAGCATAAAATTTAGGGGTAAATGCTAAAATACCCATTTTGATATAAAAAATACTCACTTAAAAATAAAAGATAAAAAATACCCACTTTTTACAATAACATGATGAAATTGATCATGTGTTCATGTTATTCAAATTTAAAATAACTTGAATAACATGATCACATGATGAAATTCATCATGTTATTGTAAAAATAACATGATCACATGATGAAATTCATCATGTTATTGTAAAAAGTGAGTATTTTTTATCTTTTATTTTTAAGTGAGTATTTGTTATTTTTATTTTATAAAAGTGGGTAATTTTACCTATTACCCCTAAAATTTATCACATCTTAATTTGAATTTTCTCATAAAGTTGAATTTGGGAAGGAAGATTCATTTTTAGTCAAGTACGCGGTGAATTGTAGTTGTGAAAAGATTAAAAGATTTGGCCAAAGAAGTTGCCAGCCTTCTAGATTCGCTCCCATGATTTGGTCCTTCCCAATAAAACACGACCCTTTTGAATTCTAATCGCTTTTACGCGAGTAAGGGGGACCACCCTCTAAGCTAAGTACAAGTACCGTGAGAAAAAAGTCATATTTAGAGAGTAAGAACTTGAGATCCAACGCGAACAATCAATCGAAGTACCAAATTCATGATTTAAAACATAAATTTGATCATGCGTGTTATATAAAAATTCAGTCTCAATTAATATATTTTAAATTAAAATAGAATAAAAATCATTAAAATTTAATTATAGAACAAAGTATGGGATATAAAAGCAAGAGTCAAATCAAATCTCATTTAATATTAAAATTGATAAATATAACAAAAATGATAAAAGAAATGAAGAATAGACTGACTGGACCTTTGGAAACTGAAGTGGTGGCGTAATTTGGGCAACACAAAATGAGAGGGTAAGAGAAATGGAAGTTACATGCAACATGCACTACTCATTAATTATTTATATATATATTTTTTAAAGAATACAAAAGATTATTCTATTATATTAGTAGTGAGTTGTGAGTTGTGAAGGAGAAATTGATGCAATTGAACTCAGCTGACGTGCACCCACCGCATCCACCTCTCATTTTATTACAAGGATATTCTTCTTTACAACCCCCATCTATTTTATTACAAATTCTTTTACATTTCCTTTTTTTTTATTTTATTGAATTGATAACACTAAATAGTTTTTTTCTTTGTTTGCGTGTGCACATACATATATGCATGTGATTGGACAGTACGCAAATTAACAGTTCGTCGCATATATCCGTTGTATCTATCTTTTATAGGATTAGGACATTTGGGCACGTTGCATGCATTTAAATTGGAGCTACTACCATTTCTTACAGAATTATTGGACAGCCTCAAATTCGTTGGTATTGGATCAGAATCATGCTAGGTATAAAGTTGGGATAAGGCATCCTCAATTAATGGAACACCAGGTTCTCAATTCTTATCCCTTTTCTTCATTATTAGTACTCAAATTGTTTTCCAAAGTAAAATTCCCCTAAATTTGTGAAATTATAATATAGTCATGCATGCATGCATGCATGCCCCTAATTTCAAGAACAATCAATTTTAGCAACTTGGCCACTAGGGCAGCTGATATTTGCATGATCAAGTATAAAGGGTTATTATCTCTTACTACATGTTTGAGATAGCTAGCTATCTTTTGCTATTGTCCAAAAATAATGTATAGACATGATGGTAGGCTGACCATATATATGCTTAATTAGAGTTCCAATCATATCTTTTAATTACTTATATTATAATGAAATTGTTAAAAATAAAATTAATTATGTTTCTTTTTGTTCATTGCTAAAGGTCAAAATACATCTCAAAATTTATTTTCATTGTGATACTGCAAGGACAAATTGATAATAGATAAATTTAATTTTGTTATGCTACAAGACGCCTCGTAAAATATATCGATGCTTGTAGTGAAAAAGAAACAAAGAACATCAAACAAGTTAAGTTGGAAATAATATTAATAAACATTTAAAGTTTAATAAAAAGGAATTACGTGAAGAGAATTATCTAAATAAAAAAAGATTATTTAACATCTTCAACTATATTTATATAGGGCTCCTATTTTAGTTTTTATGTTGGCGATGGTTTTTAAAGGGAAAATACAAAAGTAGGCTTGTCAATGGGTGGGTAAAATTCGGACCGAAACCGTTAAATTAGATACGGTTCTAAAACCGGAACCGGACCGTTGAATATCGGATTCGGACCCGGACCGTTAATTAAAATATTAATGGTTCCGGTTCGGGAGAATACCCATGGGTCTCCCTATGTTTTATTTATATAATTATTTTAGTCACCAATTCGTTAAAACGACTCCAGATTAGAAATAAATTAATTAAATATAAAATATTTAATAATGAAACTTCACTCTTGTTTTATTTAACCATTATTAAAAAATCACTTAAATACCATAATTATTTTACGACTTATATGTGTTTATTGTTTGGGTACATTTATTATTGAATTAGGACGTATAAAGTGTTCGTCTACGATTAAGGATGTACACGAGATATTATAAAATATTATTTTTTTTAAGATAAAAAAATTGAAGAAAAAAATGAAAAAAAAATGATCGGGTTGGACCGGACTAGAACCGGAACCGTACCTTACGGGTCGGGTCTGGACCGACCATGAGCGGATTTATACGGGTCTAAAATCGGAATCGGAACCAGAACCATAACTTTAAAAATGAACGGATTTTGACCGATTCCGGTTCCGATCCAGATAAAACCCACCTATTGACAACAATGACAAGCCTAAATCATTGTAACAAAAGAATCAAACCCAAAATAATGACACTTATCAGCTATGGAGTTTCATTTAATTAGAATACCTTTTTTTTACCTAAAAAGAATCTAATCACATTTGCATTATTGAGGAGTACGTAATCATTATCATTTTAAAGATTCTAAAAGCAGCGATAATGGGATGGCCTTAAGATGCCACGTCAGCCACCTAAAAGTTTTTTTTTTTTTGAATTTTTAAACATATATTTATAATTCAATTTATATTTATTTTATTTTAATATAAAAATTATTAATGTTAAATAACTACAATGTCTTCTTGCATAAGCAATATAGAATTATGGCATTTATAGGTTTATTTATTTGTCAGTAGTGTGCTCAAAGAAAAGGCACTTAGAATCATAAATGCTTCTTTACTGGGCTTGGGCCTCTCACTGAATAAGGAGAGAGAAAAAGAGAAAAAAAAAATCCAAATTAGTGTACTAGCCACTTTTAAAATAAATATTTTCATCAAACTCAAAATTAAATGGAAGAGAAAAGTTATTAATCGAACTGACTATTCAAAGAATATAAATCGGACTGAAAATCGACAGATCAAACTAATCGGTTTCGGTCAGTCTTGTTTTCGTTCGAATTATAATTATAGTTATAAATAATTTGCTTCATAAAAAATATGTTAATTTTAATTTCTAAATCTTAAATACATATAGGGATCGGGCGCATAGCACAAATCTTCTTAGAGGAGGGTTGTTTGCCCGGGTGACTGATCCTACTATAATGTACTCCTACTCATACACTGACAATCGAAGTTGAACATACATACAAGTTTCTTCATGCGTGATCATATGAATAGATGGGAGGAATGAATGAGCGAAAGATGTCATGTTATGTAGTGGAGAATATCCCGAATCTCATGTAAGACAACTAAATACACCGTGAGGTGCTGCCGAGGAATTGAGGGACCTTCTCGAACACAAGATAGGTAATTAAAAAATAGAGCTAGCCTAATTATAAGTATTATTATCAACATACAATTATAATTATTTAATATTAATATTAATTATATATATTTAATATTTATACTAATATATTCTGGTCGGCTCAATCATCGATCGAACCAAAAAAGCATAAATCAAAAATTGAAACAAACCGAAACATATTGGTTTTAGGATTTACAAAATGAAACTGTAAACCAAATCAAATAAAAATCGAACAAAAACTTACCAAAACCTATTTATAGTTTATATCAACTCTGCTAACAATCATTCATCTGTTATACCGAAAGTATAATTGGTATTATCTCACTTGGCAGTGATTAACTTGCCTTAAAACACAAATAACTCGTACTATTTAAATCTCGTTTAATTTCTTTGTGGAACAAAGCCCAACTCGAGTTTTGTCTATGGGTATGCATGCATTATGTGGTTTGAGTCCATTTCTTACACCAACTTTCACAATATTTTTCACTCAAATTAAACCACATAACATTATGCATATATACCCATAAATAACAAGATTACTCAAAGAATATGCAAAGTTACTGCAGGAATCCTGAAAAACGTGTTATATGTCGTAATTCTATCAGGACAAGATTACTCCAAGAATATGTATGTGGTGGAAGTTTTATTTTCTTAAAAGAGTTTCATATAAGCTGGGGAAAAAGGAAAATAAGAAAAGCAATAGTAAAAGTAAAAGCAAAATCACAATTGAAATTAAAAGAAATTAAATGAGGTTATGCATGCATAACCTTTACTTATTAATAGTTATGTTCAATGATCACTGATCGATCTTTACCTTAATTAGTAAGTTGCAGGGAACTAGAATAACCAAATTAAAATAATTCTCCAACTAATATAAGTATATAATAACTACATGCATGCACGTGTTACCTAATTAAGTCGTCTAATTGTTTGTGACTTGTTTTTAGAAATAATAATAAAATTATAATTTAAATATTATGGATTTAGTCATTTTAATTTTAATTTCGATATATACAATTGAATGTAAAAAATATCAGATTTTAATATAAGGACTATCGAAATTGAACCGTAATTGAATTGCAATCGATAGTTTTGAGAACCATGGTTCGGTTATGAAGCATAATCATGTAAGAGAAAGTTCGGTTCTAGTTCCAAAAAAGTTCGAAACCTCAACATTATTTTTATACATTTTGTCTACTCCGAATTCAAGATTATCTCTTATATTATATATAATTATCATTTATAACTCATAAAATTACAATTTACTTTATATTAAAATATAGATTTGTAAATACATTTTCAAGAAAACTAGCTATTCACTGTTACAATATAATGGAACCGTGAACCACAATTAGTTTGATTATAATCATATTTTAATGTGCTTGAATTTTTGTGAAATAAAAAAAATGATAAAATTATCAATAGTATTTGAGAAGAATAAAATGAACGTGCAATGCATGCATGTTCCTCAAACTCACCCACTATATATACGCATTTGGAAACGTTGATTTTAACCATAAAATATCTGAGACTCAGACTCAGACTCAGACTCAACTCAGACTCAGTCTGCAAAGCTAATTACAATGTTGAAAAACCGTCTATCCAAGGGCATGGGCATAGCTACCTTTGACTCTCCCGCCATGAATGCGTAACCTTCTTCTTCTTCTTCTCTCTTCTCCCTCTCGCTCTCTACAAACTGAAGGTTTTTTTATTTATTTTATTTTATTGATAACAATTATTTATTTAAAATTGTTTACCAAGTAGGGTGGAGCCGCAATCGAATACATCGGCGGCGGGAGGAGGCGTGAAAGTACTGAAGACGAGCGTCCACGTCACCGCACTGGACGGAATAGTGAACGTGAACTCGTTATTCACGATGGCGATCTTCATCGGGTTCTCTCTGACGGAGCCTGAGAAGTCGTTTGCCGGATCTAAAGCGGAGTGCACGACCAGCCCAAGCACGGTGCGGCGGCTGATCGTGTTCGAGGTGGCGTCGTTTAGCTTCTTCCTGTTCTCGTCGCTGATAGCGCAGAGCCTGAAGCTGGCGATCAATTTGCTGAACAATATGGACGCGAACGACCCGCACAAGGCGGATATCCACCCGGATTACCTGAGGTACGGGCTGTTCGCGTCGGCGATGGGATCGATAATGGGGTCGTCGTTTCTGATGATGTCGATAATAAACTTGATAAGGGTGAAACTGGGGGAATTTTCATGTGGGGGCCACCCCGTCGTAGCGATGGTGACGCTCATGGTGTTTGCTGGGATTGGCCTTCTCGTCTACTTCCTCACTGCTGTCTATGCCTCTTTCTTTGTTGATATTACCACCAAAAAACTTGAACATGCTGAATAATAACAACAACAACAACAACAATAATAATAATGTGTTTGGAATTTGAGTGAGAATGTATTGTAACTTGTAAGTGTGGGGTTTGAGTGATATTTATTTTCAATTAAAATGTGTGTATTGAATGGATTAGAGTTTGATTTGTTGTTTTTTTAATTAAATTCATGTGTACATTTAATAAGATGATTTAATTATTAAAGAAGACAAATATAGCTTGATGGAGCAACTATAATATCGTAATTAAATGCAGTCTGATTAAGATCAACACATAATTAAATTAAATGAGAACGACGTACGGTTGCTATGCCTATGTATGAATGAATTAATTAAGAAAGAAAAAGTAAAGCAAAAAAGAATAATGAATTTTTGTGTATCCAAAAGTAGGTAGCTAGGTAGATGAAATTAGGGTTAAGATAGATGTAGTGAAAAAGGGTGGGTGGGTCTAATTATCTAACTAGTCAAGGCGGCGAAGCCTCCGCCCTTCATCATCCGCCGGAATTCGTCGAAGTTAACCCTGCCGTCACCGTCGACGTCGACCTTCATGATCATCTGCTTGCAGTCCTCGATGGTGCGGCCCTGCTTGAGGCCCAGCGACGAGAGCACCGCCCGGAGCTCGTCGACGGTGATGAAGCCGTCCCCGTTCTGATCGAAGACGTTGAATGCCTCGCGCATGTCGTCGTCCTCGTTCCCGGCGCGCTCCTCGTCCTCCATGATGGCGGCGTACAGCTCCCCGAACTCGTCGACGTCCAAGCAGCCGTCGCCGTTGGCGTCGATCTTCTCGATCATCTGTGATAGCTCCTTGTCAGGGATGTGGATCCCCAGCTTCTCCAACGACTCGCTCAGCTCCTTCCGGCTGATCTTTCCGTCGCCGTTCCGGTCGAACATCCCGAACACCCGCCGCAGCTCCGCCGGATCCATCTAATATTAGATAAGATATGGAGTAATTAATATCGTTATTATTAAATTGTTTGTTTTTTTTATTTATGAGGTCAATTGAGTGGAAATGAGAGGGAGAGATATATATGGTGAGGAACAACTGGATTGAGGAATTTGTGGGCTGCCCACTAAAATTGTGTTATGATTTTTTGCATGTATATTTAGGGATGATGTTTGGTTCGCATCATTAACACTTAGTATAAAGTTTTAGTTTAGATTAGTTTTATAAGTTGTTGGGTTGGAAAGTAGTATATATCTATAGTGGTATTTAATGTCAGAACAATGTCATATTCAATTAATCATGGACAAATTTCATGAAATAATAAATTTCGAGTGAGCTTTTTAGACTGAATTAAGTTGACTTTTTTTTTAAAAAAAAAAAATTAAAATTTTACATGTAAATTTTTATTTTTGGACAAGACCATCGAACCAATTAAACTAAAATGCTTACGCTAATATTTAATATATATATTATAATATTATATTTGTAGAAACAAACAGAACAAATAATAATAAAAAAAATAAGACATAAGCATGAATGAATAAATTCAAAATAGAACAAAAAAGTGTTAGTAATAAAAACATTTCATAATTACTTATTTTAATTAAATGCTAGGTAAGATGAGTACAACATTTGCATATATAGATATTAAAGATAAACTTATTCCACAAACATTTTGTTATTTTTGTTTTTATTTGGTTAATCGAACAACGCACTCGATTTTCAGGATAGTTTTATTGGGTACGGACTTATAAATTTTCCACACAAACACTCTTCGATTTAGAGTTGGTTTGGAACAACCTGTCGGTTTAAGCTAAAGTGACATTTTGAATAAATTAGTCAATAGTAAATTGACTAATTACATAGTTCCATTTCTTCTGCTTCCAGAGAGAGAGAGAAGGGTGCTGGATTGACATTTTGAGGATTCTCTAACACCATGTTCAACATCATTTCCGCAGTTGCCAAAGCCTGTGAAAATCAGTCACAAAGCTACATCAAATATATCTTAAACTTCCAGAATAAAGCCACATTGATGTAACGAGGGGCGAGGGAGAATATTACGAGTGAAAGGCCTTCTCCTTCGTGTCCAGCGGCAATAAAAGTTTTCGACAATCCAGACACTGTTCCGATCACTGGCTTTCCTCCAGGCACTGGGATTAAGCGTGTCGAGATCAAGAAAATATCACAAGAAAACAGCAATCTCTAATGTTTGGAGAACTTACTGTATGGTCTGAGGCCTACTCTAACTTCTCTGCTTTTGCTCAAATCTCTGAGTGACACTTGTTTAAGTTGAGGAAAGAACTCACTCGCCCTATCCCATATCCGATCGATGATGGATTCATCAATCTCAGTGTCGAACCCAATAAGCTGCCGGCTGCTTCCTGCAACAACAATGGACACCAAAAAAAGAAAGTGTATGTAAGATATGACCTTAATCTTCTCCTACTACTTATAAAGGACAATATGTAGCATTTCTATGAGGTTAAATGGCATGATCTATAACCCCTTTACCATGTGAATAATTACTAAGATGGGGTGTGAGGATATAAATTTGTTTTCATGTATTATGGTGCACAGATAACATGGACATAGTTGAGCAAGAAACAAAAGCATCTCTAGAGTTTACCAAGAACAAGCCTTCCTGACATGTCCATGGTAGCCGTCATCGATATAGATGCAGTATTTGCATTAGATTTGGTCACCGCATCTGAAGTAGAGCTCAAGATTGCAGATTCATGATTGACATACCCTGCCTCCATAAGCCCGTGATTAAGTTGAAAAGATTTGAAATTCTCAAGAACGAGCAGATGACCCTACCACATATCCAATGTAAAAACTTGATCAATCTACTTGCCATAATGAATTCATGGTACTTACAGTTAAATGTAACTTTCGAAAGCCGGAAAAATAAGGAACCGAAAGAAAGTGACAGTTTGATATATATTTTTATAAGATTTTTTCTTAAATTTTTATCCTTGAATCTTGTTCACCCAACATACTTTGTAAAACTGAAAGAACCCATATTAGGTGATGAACAGAACTGAAAGAACTCAAATCCTAGATAAATATTAATCCCACAGCTTAGTATCTTACTTTACGAGGTTTGACTGGGAAATCTAGCTGAATTTCAGTATCCTTTAAAATGTCGTTCATCAAAGAGCCACTCCAAGAGCCTGCTGCAATGATCACAGCTTTTTTACTATGAAGTGTTGTCTTGGTAGTTTGAACTGCCTCAACTTCTCCACTACTCTCAGATCTGATCATAATCACAGAAAGAAGTATTATATTCGTGTTGCTTGTTCTCCATTGAATACAAGACAACCGGATCAAACAGATCGAGTAAAATGAGGTACTCATCTTAAGAAGATCCACAATCAAAAGTATCATACTACTAATTATATCTCAACAATCAACCTAATGCTACTATAATACACAAAGATAAATTTCCTAACCGTAATATACCAGTCACTGGCTCATAAAAGAACTCAGCATATCTTCCTTCTGATGCAAAAGATCTGTTAGCCTATCAGAAATCATAACCAGTAACTATATAGACAAAGAAGTTTTAATTGAATATATTAAGAGATTATTTTCAGAGGATGAAAGATTAATCACTAGGAACCTTCTCAATAAATGCAACAGCGCGTCGAGCATCTAATTGGCAGTCATCAGGCATAAAAGCTGCACAACATGCCTTTCCGAGCTTAAGAGAGGGTTCCTCCTCCAACAATTCATCACAAGATAAAAACTTGGCACCAAGACCAGCATCAACTAGCTGCTCTACCTTCTTCCTTAACAGAGAACCTTCTTCTTCAGTTCGACCAACAAGCATGCTTCCTGTTGTTAGAAACATCAGCATTTAGCTTAAAGAATACTATCATACTCTATAAATGAATAGTACTACACAGAATCAAGTTAGACAGTATGCTCGAATCTCGATATAATGCAAACTTCAAGCATTCTCATGAAAATGAAATCCTATGAGTTCATGGAAAAGAGGTACTGACCTCTGCATGAATGAGAAAAGGCATCATCAATTATTCTAAGCAGCAAATACTCGAGCATGAGATTCTACTCAGGCATATCTATGAACAAAAAATCTGATAAAAGATTTCTAAAGAGTGCTTCACTCACATTATACACAAAATCAATCCATAAATGCAAACAGCAATTTATAAAGAACTAAGATCCACTAACAAACTTGAATTACATAAAAGCAAAGACTAATTAACATTAAGGAGAGAATCTCATCAAATGCTTGATTCACGAATAACTTGAGAACACTTGGAGATAAGAAAAAAAAAAGTTCGAATATTTGAACCTGTCTTCTTCCACCCGAGCTCCTCTAAAGGATCCATGCCTTGACTCCTGATGCTTTCCGCCATCTCCTCCCATAATTCATGGCTTCTCATTGCTAATTCCCATTTCTCACTCCCCGGGACTTTATGAACCCTCCATATGTAACCCTGCCCTGAATTCACCGAATAGCTCAAATTCCAAACACGAGTTGAACTTAGAAATTCAAAAATTAATCATTATATATATGTACTTCAAGTAACGAATTGACTTTGTACCTGCACCGGTGGCCCCGGCGCAGGGAACAGCGGCGTCGACGACGGCAACGGACAAGTTGGAGCCAAGGAGGAACTGACGGGCGATGGTCAACCCAATAATACCCGCTCCGACGATTACCACGTCGAATGTGCGATCATCTGATCTGGAAACCCGACTTGACCCGGACACTGGAACGGGTCTGAATCTAGTGGCATCGCAGTTAGGTGAAGATGGAGAGGAGGAGAGAGGATGATTTATTTTAGAGGCGTTAGAGAAGGATGAGATTCTGGTGGCGCGGCCGGTAGAGTATGCACGGCGGCGACGCGAAACGACGCAGTTGGAGGTAGGACTGTGAGCGATTTTGAGAGCGGAAGACGCCATTTTAGGTGGGAAAGGAAGAGCTGCTGAGCGAGTGAGAGGATTCAGAGTCAAAGGGGAATCTTTCTTGAAAATCAGTCTTCAATTCATGGCCAACTCCAAATCCCCATTTCCTCTTAAATTTCAATTCTTTTTGTCAACTTCTTTCTATACAAGTAGTAATTTTTTGCAAGAACGCAACCAACTGTTGATGAAAATTATCAAAACCAATTAATTGCATGCAAATTTATTCTACTCTTTCTAAATAAGAAGCATAAATAATGTTTGGTTTCTTGTTGCATTCAACATACAGATGAATTTTTTTAGTAGAGATGAATTTTTCTTATTTATGTTTTTAACACACAAGTATTGTGTTCATCTGATCAAAACTGTGAGTAATTTCTAGTCAAAAGGGTCAAAATTAATAGGAAAGAGAGAATACAAAATAAATTCGAACATGTTGGTTGGTATGTGTTTCTACATTTCAATAAACAAGACAGTAATCTTATGAATTTGATTCGTATGTTCGTGCATGGGTAACACATGAGTAAGGTGAACTTGAATTCTATAAAAATAAATTTAATGAGAACGAAAATTCGAATAGTATATATAATTAACAAATGAATCTCGCGAATTTAAGTTTCGAGAATTCTTGTATTATCTTATTTTACTTAGGAAACGTGAAACTAAACTAAATTCAAGATTCTCTGCGCGTTCTTGACTAAACACCGAGTTGAATATAACCGGAAATGCTTTTGGAGGAGTGGAGTCCAATTCCCGTTGGAAGGATTGGATATAACCCCACCATAAAAATCATATCGCAAATTGATCAAGAAATAATAAAAAAACGAATAATCTTTATATGGTGAGCGGATCCTCACATAATATATTTGATAATAATACTATTGTATTCTCTCCGTTTCAGTAAGCATGACACAATTTATATTAATTTGAGTGTATTAAAATAATAAATTGTGTCAATCTTATTGGGAGATAGATAAGGCAGTATATAATTAATCTACTATGTATGCTTGGTTTTCAAGTATCTTTATAAAATTACCTTTTCTTTTTGGTGAAAATGAAGAACAAATTTTCTTGTCCAATTACACCATTAACTCCATAAACAATCCCAAGAACATAATTCAAGACCCAAAACTGCACAACTGCATTTCAAAACCTTGCAATTGATCATGAATCATGATCATATAACAAACATTGTTGATCAACAGAGTGGAAGGAAAAAGGTAGTAACAGATTTGTTAAGGGCAAATAAAAGCAGTACAGCCCATGATATGGTAATATTCTGTCTCACAATATCCTGCAAATTTTGCTTTTCCTTACCACGCCATTCTAATTTCTGACCAATATATGAAAGAAAAAAAGAAAATGATAGTAGGAGAAGGAAGGAAGGAAGTTATCTTACCCTTTGAGGCATGATCAAATTTTCTTGTACTGAAAAAACAGAATCCCAATTCCCAAATTTGGCAACCTTCAGTTATCAACTGAACCTTTTGAATAATTCTTCATACCCAATCACACTTCTTTTCCCCTTTTTTTATCTGTACAGTTCTAGCTTTGTGTATGTACATTATATCATCTTGGGCCTCTGCAGTTTCCCATAACGTGCTTTGCTTTGTAGTACATGTTACGTTAGTGTATACATATATATATATATATATATAGACAGAGAGAGAGAGAGAGGGAATCAGATTCGTCTGCAGATTTTCTACTGAAGAAGGGAGAGTACACTGTACACTGACGGTTTACAAAAGTCGGTTAGGGCTGTCGTGCAATGCAAACACTAGCTAGCTACAATCATTGAGTCTGTAAAATGTTTTAGAGAGATCTCAAATGTGTATAGACTGAGTGATTTCTTGAAGGGACCCTTTAACCTTCCTTCTCAACTAGTACTACTATATCTCCCTCCCTCTCTCTTCTCTCTCTATATATGTCTGTGTGGTATGAAGCCCAGAAAGCTACAAAGAAGCGTTCAAATGGCAAATTTGGAAAGAGGGATTGAGTGGTTGAGGCCCCTTGTCGACAACCAGCCATGGGACTACTGTGTTATTTGGAAGCTAGGGGATGACCCCTCGAGGTTGTACTCTTTCCTTACTATGTTGTACCTCACTTGTTCAAGAACTCCCCATTTGACTGAAATTCTTTGTTTTGTTCAGATTTATTGAGTGGGGGGCGTGCTGTTGCAGCGGTGGAAGAAGGGGTGGTGGGATCAGAATCAAGGGTGAGAAGCAGTTAGAGTGCAGGGATAGTTTTATTAAGCATTTGGTTACTAGTAATGCTTGCAGGAAGCTTGCTCACTTACCCTCTGTCATTCCTTTGTATTCTGGGTAACCAACTTAACTCTTGCTTCATCTTCATCTCCAATGCTAGATTCTTGTGTGTGTTTCTGAAATCTTGATTGGACAGTATTCATGGAGATGTTGTGATATCGAAACGACCAAGGTGGAGTAATGCTGATGTAAGTTGTGATTCTTTCATCTGTTTATTGTGTTTTCTGGTGAAATAGGCTTTCAGTCAGTTTGCTGCATCAGTAACTAAGCAAGGCTTGAACAATAATATATGGCGTTTCTTTTCTGCTACTGCAAAATGAATGCTTGATTCAAGTCCAGAATTGAGTGCTTTGACACAAACATCAAGACTTGAATTTATATTGATTTTATGGTACGATTGTGCCTTCAATTCTTGCAGGAACCTAATGGAACACAAGTTCTCATCCCTGTAACATGGGGTTTAATCGAAATCTTTACCACCATGCATGTAAGGATTCTAAACTAGGAACTTTATTTAAAGCAATGAGGCTATTTAGTGAAGCATTAACATACAACATTGGTTCTATTTTTAAGGTACCAAGAGATCAGAAGATCATTGACTACATTTCTGATTGTTTTAGAGTCCCTCTTAAACAAGAAAGCATGATGGAGAATAATTACCAAGAAAACTGCCCCCCTTCGTTTCAATATCCGAATCTTGCTTCCCAAATTCCCCAACCAACCAACTATTCTAGCTTTGAGGGATCATCCACTTGTTCCAGTCTTTCAAATGAACACCAGTTGCTCCAACTGGGCCATGATCATGTCTTGAGTGGAGTGTCGCTCGAGAAATCAAGCAAAGATTATGTTGATTCACAAGGCAGAAATCCAAGATTGAGAAGGAAAAGATATGCAGATTCTGCATGTACTAATGGCAATGACAAAGTAGGCATGAAAACTAGGCAGAAGATAGAGAAGGGACCTTTCAAGTCGAAGAATCTTGAGACAGAGAGGAACCGGAGGAAGAGGATCAAGGATAGGGAGTTGGTTCTTCGTTCATTAGTCCCAAATATCACTAAGGTAATGACAGAAGTTCATTCTTGCCAATTTTGGGTCTATATTTAGACATTCTAACTTGTTCATGCAAATTATATTCCTTGCACTCAGATGGATAAGCTTGCTACATTAAAGGATGCAGCTGATTATATAAAGGAGTTGGTGGAGACTGTTAGGAAATACGAGGATGAGCTCAAGGCGTTGGAAGAGGAAGAGCGCAATGAGGCTAAGGCTGCAGCAGAACGTTCGGTTTTGGTGAGAGAGTGTAACGAAAAGAAGGGTGGTGAAAGTGAAAATACTGCAATAGTGGTGAGAGGAGCACATGAAATCCCTCCAAACCACCTCATTTTTACTTGTATCATCGTTTGATGTTGGTATTGATATTGTTGCAAAACACGTAGGTGGGAGTTGAAGTAATCCAAATCGGGACGAAAGATTTCTTGGTGAAGAGCACAAGCAAACAAAAGAGAGGTGCCTTCTCGCATTTGATGGAGGCTATTGATTGTTTAGGACTCGAGGTAGCAGATGCCAATGTGACTACACTCCATGGTTTGGTGTCTAATGTTCTTAGAGTTGAGGTGAAGCCCACATAAGAATTTTCAAACTTCAACTTACATAGTAGTCATGCAAGATTATCCAACTCTTCTCTCATGTTGTGTTTTGTAGTTGAAGGCTAAGAGAGAAGACATAGATGCAACTGCTTTGAAGCATTCATTGGCTCAGCTGATAAATTAGAAGGCCTCCTAAGGATTCCCAAACAAGCGAAACATTAATTTCTGCCATTTATACATGAGTGGATAGTTCTTCCTTAAACTACATATAATCAGCATCCCATATCATGTTAAGGAAGGTGTAATAGAATTAGATAATTGTTGATCAAGACTGTTTATGGTTCATGGAAATCTCTTTCCTCACCAAGTTTAATCTAGGCATGATTTTCTTGAATTTTCCCAACCTTTGATCAATGACTATAGACAAGGTTTCTACAGTTGGAAGCTTCTTGTTATGGATCTTGAAATACACTTATTCCTCATTGAAGTAATAGAATACAAACTCAATGTACCCTAAATAGGAGGATTTAATGGGCCTTTCATATTGGATTTGTGTCTTCTCCTTTGAGTTGGCCCAACAAACAAGGCATTGGTTGTTTTAAACTTGATGTAATTGTTGGCAAAATAATGTAAAATATTGGGGAGAATAATTACAATGGACCTAATTAATAAAAAATAATGTAAAATATTGGGGAGAATAATTACAATGGACCTAATTAATAAAAAATAGTTGAAGTTGAGTCGAGGAATTATCTTTCCGCAAGATGAAATACACTCCGGTAGTGCTCTTGGTTTTGACGTATCTATCGTCCCTAAAATAAAACGGCGACGTCTTGGATTGGGCCAATTCAAAGTGTGCAAAAATTTGATGGGCTCATGACTAATCAATCCGTGTCGAAATTTTTGTACTAATAAAATATTTTGACCAGATCTGTCCAACTCTTATTTTCACAAAAAATGAATTTTTGTACTATAAAATATTTTGACCAGATCTGTCCAACTCTTATTTTCACAAAAAATGGGCAAGGTCTTTTGACACCTCTACCAAAAGTAATGAGGTTTAAAAGCTTTGAAAGAATCATTATCTTAATTAAAGTTGCATGTAAAAATTATAGTGCAGTTTATATTTGAAGTTAGCTAATTTGATTCCGGGAAGCTAATCGAATTCATCAATGGCCAATTTATTCAATGTTTATTGTTTTTCATAATATTTTCTTACAAAACTTAAAAAAATATTGTGATTACTTTGGCCTTTACCAAACTAGTTCAAATTTAGAAACTAAGCTGAATAAATTAAAGTGTTAATTGTTAAAAATACCCAATTCTCAAAATCACTATAAACAAAATACCCACTTTCTAATGTTACATAAAGAAAATACCCACTTTTTTGACATTCTTTAATTGATTTTTGTGCAGTCAAAGTAAAATAGTAAAATATATCTCACCTACCTAATATTCCTAAATTGCTATTTTATTCGATAGAATGTAAATACCGTCCAATTAGAAGCAAATACCGTCCACTAAGAGTCGAGCGGCATTTCGTGTATTTACATTATTTACGAGCGGCATACATGCTTTTAGATTGAATAAATATCTCTGAATCTGATAGAATCAATACCGCCCGGAACGGAGCAAATACCGCCCGTGACGCCACATGGGCGGCATTTGCCCTCGTCAATATTTCACGGGCGGTATTGATACCATTCTGTTGATATATGTTTTCTACACTCGAATATGTATACTTTTATTTTCAATTACGTAATTTAAACAAGAATATATGTCGTTTGCAACATATAAAAATTAGGATGTTATCCGTAAGAATGTAGAATGCAATATATACATTTATGAAATCAGAAAAATACATAGCATTGTAAAACCCAAATACCGCCCGTAAATTATTATGCTATGCAAATGCCGCCCGCGTAAGCCTCGCGAGCGGCATTTCTGCTTCTACGGGCGGTATCAATACGGGACGCAACATAAGCCTATTCTAAGTCCAATCATGCAAATATATCTCGAAATAAGGCAATATAGAGTGTAAAATTCGAAATTACAGTCAAGGAAGGAGCAGCGCGAACGGAGATGGTGGTGGCGGCAGTTGGGCGGCTGGTGATGGTGGCGAAGGTGGCGAAGGGAGAGACGGGCGGCAGGTGATGGTGGCGAATGTGGCGAAGGGAGAGACGGGCGGCAGGTGATGGTGGCGAAGGTGGCGAAGGGAGTGACGGGCGGCAATTGAGAAGGGGACGGTATTTTGACTAAGGGGAGAGAGAGTTGGAAAAAGTGGGTATTTTCTTAATGTGTAGTTTGAATTTGGGTATTTTCTTAATGGGGTATTTGAGAAAGGGATATTTTTCATTTTCTCCCCAAATTAAAATAGGGTTGAGTCGAATTTTTATATATTGTGGTTCATAATATGTCAAGATCCAAACCCAATTGTCAAAGGTCATAAATCACAAAAGCTAAAATTAGACAAGAGTTAGTTTGCACATCCTTTCACTATTTTTGCAATCCTTTATTTAAAAAAAGAAAAAAGACAGAAAAGTACTTTGTCGTTATTTCTAAAATTAGGTTAAAATACATATATTCTCCTTTTAAATTGGTGGCCTTGAAAGTCAACAAAAACATTACATAGTTTCACACAACACATCATCCAGAATGTTCAGGAGGATTTTCATATCTATTTGTAATTAATTTATTATAATTATATATGCAAATAATATATTAGTGTGAATGAATATTGTTATTAAATAGTGGAGTAATTTTGTAATAATGATTTGAGATTTTACCGTACCAAAAAAGGAGTAGTTTATTTGCATGCATCATGTTTTCAGTAAAGTGGGAAGTGTGTTTAGTACTACAATATAAGACAAAATAAAAGGAAGGGGGAAGGGTAATTAATGGGGATGAGTTTTTAACTTTCTATTAATCGATGACGATAAACTTTATTACAACGACAATAAAACACTTGCATCCAAATCTTTTAAAACTTAAACTTCTATCCCCACCCATTTATTATTGAAGTGTTATTTTAGATCGTGCACGAATTTATTAAATTTTTTCTTTTATTTTTGATAGAAAATATTTTCACTTTATATACACGATTTAATTAAATATAATAAATTAAATAGGGCTTCAAATTATACTCAACTTACACTATATTTCAAGTTAAATTATTTTTTTTTAAATGTGGACCAAATCAAGGTGAGTATTAAATTGGTAGACAAATGAAGAAGTAATATATATTATTTCTTTATTATAGTTGACTGTCACGCCTTAGCTACTAACCTTTCATGTGATTCTACAACTATTGAAGCTAAATATATGTTTCAATTTTTGTAGGCGCATCCAATGTTTGGTGACTTTGTTTCATTTAGCTAAACAATTATTATATACCACATTTATCTTTTAATGATAGAGAAAATGTGCGGTTAGTCGATAATAAAGTAGTTTAAAATTATTTGAGATTGAGTTGGCCGAGATTATTTAAAATTAATAATGTCACATGCTCACATGGGATGGGATATGTCACGACATAATCCATGATTAATCATATGTGATATTATCTCAATATTAAATCTCGAGAATAAAATTTTTAACGAACGAACTCATAAAGTTAATCTCAGTATTCAATTATGCAAACCGAACATCTCAAGATGTGTTAGTGTTATATGATGTTTTGTATAATTGTCCCTGATTTATTTTCTTAGCTTTCTTAACCTATATTTTATGGCTAAGATATTGATTAATCATAGAAAGCTATAGATTTTACTACTACTACCTATAATAATATCTCAATAAAATAAATTATGAAATGCCACAAGAGGCTAAATAGTTAGTTATATAAATACATGAATGCAATTTATCCAAATAGTTTGAAAATGGAAAAAGTAGTGTATATATAGGGGTATGTGGTTTAATGGATGAAATTAATTAGATTGATATGTTTTTAATTTTTCTTCCTTCCTATACATAATTGTTGGATCCGGAGGATAAATAGTTAGTTCTATAAACACTTTTAATGGACACTTCTTAATAGATCATTCATCATAGTATTGTTCTAAGTCAAACACGTTTAACCTTGAAGTTTCTATTAAGAAGTCACCTGAAAAGATGATGCACTATGTTGGTATGAGTAGTAATAATTAATTCATTTAATCTCTCGTCAACAACACTAGCGCAGACCCTTTTCGACTGAGGCAGATCGTACTCTCATAAGCTCTCTCGGGTACGATACATGTAGGACTCACCCTCCGGGAGGTGCTGGAATCCACTTCCCAACAATAATCTTTCGTTTCTTACATCTTTTTCGGAATTTCACTCATTCTTATATCTCATTAAGCACTCAAATGAGTGATCGGTGGATATTTAAACGTGATTAACGTATTGACTTAATCGATGAAATAATATATATATATATATATATATATATATGAATCATTGAATAATAATGATAATAAAAGAAACAGTTAGAGTATGCATTTAAATGTGGTTCCATGTGAGGTGACAAATTTTAATAGAAGGAATCAATGGAGTTCAGTAATAGAAATAGGCCCACATGACCCAAATTCCATGTTAAAACATAATGGCTATTGCTTGCCATGCCTCATTTCTCAACCCTCCAATCAATCAATCATACTCAATATTCAATATTAACAGTAAATAAACTACATAAAAGAAAGAAAAAAAAACATTTATTACTATTACTATTACTATTATATTATATTATGTGTTGAATGGAAATGAAGAATCATGTTGTGCACACTGATATAGATGCCAAGAAAAAATAAATAGTTTGTACTGACATCATTTATCATCATCTGCCCTCTTCACATGCCCTTTCTCCATTTATGCTTACATGATAGATACATCTACATGTTTTGATTCTTCTTCTATTATTTTTAATATTTTCCACTACCCCATTTCCATAAACTATTAACAATATTTCATCACCTCTCATCTATGCATACATGTTATCATACTTTTACTCTCTCTTTTTTTCTTAAAAATGTGGTTTTGAATTATATGATTCTCACCAAACATAGATACATTTTTTCTTTTGTATTGTTCAATAAATTTAGCACAATAAAAAAATAGAAAAAAAAAACTAGCTCATTAAAAAGATGTGGATCCTATGATATTTATAATTTTACAATATTTTATACACTTTTTTAATAATCGTATCAAAGAAAATATATATACTTATTGGGAAGAATCGAGTGCATATACAATAAGATGTATATATATATCCCTCCGGTCCTGAGAGAGAGTGTCCTCAGAGATAGTGACAGAGGAAGAGAAGCAAAAATGTAGTCACTTCGGATCTCATTCATCTATCAATTATTTTTTGATATAAATTTTAATAAGTACTCATTTCGTCTCACTAATAACGACTTATTTGTTTTCTACACGAAAATCAAGAAATGCTTAATAATTAAGTATTAAATGAAAATCAACGTTCTAAAAAGGAATATAAATTGTTATTACTGAGACAGACTGAGTATTAAGTAAACTCGTAGATTAGTAAGAAAATAATGCTTATTTATTGTAAAATATATAAAAATAAAAATTGAAATAAATAAATATTTAATGGATTAGAATAACAAAATGAATAAATAAATAAGATAGGAAATAAATATACATCTTTTAGGCAAAATAAAAATATTAAATAAATCTATAAATTCATCATGTGAAAGACAACCGCATACGAATATTGTCGTGTCTATCTAAATAGGAAAATTGTGATTCTCTTATTTTTCCACATCTTAATATAACAACAGACAAGACAAACATTTTTAGTAAATGTTAATAATGATACATATGAAAATGTTGACTCCTTATGCGCATATTTCGTAAATAAATATTAAATTTTTAATAAAAAATTTAGTAATTTGTATTTTATGATTAGAGTATTGATATTATTTAATATAAAATAAATTTTTTTATAATGAATCATATGTTGATGTGGCGATATCACACTAACCGTTGACACGTTAAATTAATTTTTCACTTAAATTTTTTATTTTTAACAATGATTATTTCAAGATTTTACCATAGAAACCATTTAATTCAAAGACTCATGGGAGACACAAAATCAATCCACTATCTATTAATAATTAAATCACTTTAATTTAAAATACTCGGTGAGACTCAATCTCCACTCATACGGCATATTAACCACTTATAAAATAAAATAAATTTATTAAAATATGTACCGATCAAGATGAGAAGCTATTCATTGTTTGGTCCATTCTAAAGACAATAAATATAAAAGACATTGATAGGGACTATACAAATATTAATTATTTTAAAAATAATAATTTTAAAATTATGATGCCTTTCACATAAAGGATCCAAGGCTTGAATTACTAGTACTTCAACTATATTCTGAAAAGAGAAAATAAAATCCAAAAAGAGAAATAAAAAAAGGCCATTTCCTGCACTTTATTGTTCCTAATATTTCATGCATTTAAAGTTTCCGGAATTTTTTGTTATTTTCTCTTTCATTCCCTGCTTTTTTTTGTTGTACAAAATCGTGAATTTGGCAGAGATATATAAATGAACTACCAAACATTTCATGCATTCGATATCTCTTTATTCAATTAAATTCATAAATATTGTATCGTCTTATAATTAATTATTTTAAAACTGATAAATATATTAAAATTTTGATAAATTAAAATTATACTTACTCCGTCCATGAAAAACTTGCATTCATATTATTCATTAAAACTCGTATCGAAACCAAGTGTGCAAATACTTGATGGGGCATGGAGTACATTTTAGATAAATTATAATTATACATTTTTCCCTACATTGCACTTAGAGGTGTCCATTTGAATCGGAATTGTGAACCGAACCAGGAGCCAGAACCGTGAGAAACAGGTTCTGAACCGAAACCGTGGATTTTAGTTACGGTTCCAATTTGCGGAACCGGCGGTTCTGAACTGCCGAACCATATTTTTTTAATTTCTTATTTTAAAAATATAACATTTAAAATTATATAAAATTAAAATATCAATAATTAAATATAGAGTTGGAAAATGCAAAAAAACAAATAAAACATATAAAATAAATTCATTTGAAATTAAAATTGCAGTTCAAATTCAATTCAATTCAAATTAAATATAGAGTTGGATACGGGGCAACTTAATTAATTAAGCTCTAGTCTTTCTCTTTTCTTTTTTTTCTTCCCACCTAAATTAAAATTTGTATTTTTTTCTTTTTGTAACTTAAATTAAGTTCTATTTCTAAATTAAAATTTGTATTTTTTTCTTTTTGTAACTTAAATTAAGTTCTATTTTATTTTTAAGTAGAATTTAAAAAAAAAAATCATCAATATGTCATATTTTAATGTTTTAATTTTTTTTATTATTTGTACGTATTAATTGTAAATCAAATTTATATAAATGTTATTCGGACAATCTTATTTTGCATTTATTTTTTACTTAATTCAATGTCATTTGTAAAAAATAATAATAATAATCTTTATAATAACTCAATATAATTCAAAATATCAAATTCTAGATTATTAAAAATTATGTACTATATATTTTAAAAAAATAAATTATTATCCCTCAGAGTAGGAAACATTTATATCTATATGCACAATAAAATAAATTAGAGAAATCTATATAAAAAAAAACGGTTCGAACCGTGGAACTGTCGGTTCCAAAACCAAACCGAGAACTGTGGAATCGAACCGAAATCGAAACCGCCTAACTTCTTAACCGGTTCGATTTCGATTCTAAATTTTGGAACCGACGGTTCGGTTCGGTTTGAACTGGGAACCGAACCGTGGACACCTCTAATTGCACTGCACGAAGTACATGTACAAGCTCACATAAAATGATGTCATTTTGCTTAATTAACGACATGACAAAATATTGTACTCCCTCCGTCATTAAGTTTAATACTTTTTTTTTCGGCACGATTATTAATGAGAGTGTATAAGGTAGTGTAAGAATGATAAAGGTGGCAGATTTCACACATTTTTGAAGAGATAACTTTTACTATTTGTGAAATGTGTCAATTTAGTGGGACATCCTAATAAAGAAACTGTGTCAAGTTTAGGGTGGAGGGAGTACATTACAATTCAACCTAAACTCTAAGGCCATGTTTGGTTTATAAGATTATATAATACCAAAATTCAATCTTCCAAGATAAAAGTTATCTCTAGGGGTAGGCCAAGACTTAAAATCATAGGATTTAGCTATCCTAGATTTAATCTTACCAACCAAACACCTCCTAAGAATCATAGTCCGAATTCAATAATGTCACGTAAAAATCAAAATACTGAGATGATCACAACAATTATATAAAAAAATATTAGATAATTTAAATGTAATCCCAATTGTTATTTTTGAGATATTTATTAATATTAGATAATTTAAAAAAAATATTGTTTAAACACAATTTCTTATTTTATACTCCCTCCGTCCACGAATTTCCTTCCTAATTTGCCATTTTAGTCCGTCCACAAAAAAACTTCCTAATTCAACTTTCCATTTATGGAAAGTGGACTCACCACACTCTCTACACACAACTCAATTTAATATAATACATTAAGTGGGACCCAACATCCACTAACTACACACAACACAATTTAAAACACTATATTAAGTGGGACCCAAACTCCACTCACTACATATCATCATTAAAATCAAAAGCACTATATAAAAACCCGCACCGGGTCAAACTAGGAAAGAAATTCGTGGACGGAGGAAGTAGTATAAAAAATAAAGACGTCATATTTAAGAACCAAAGAAACAATTGATACGAATAAAAAATCATACCAATAAAAAGTGTATATAATATTTTGTTTAATTATACCATCTTCTCCATTTATGTCACTTTCTTTTTATAAATGTTTTAGACATTATAAAAAAAGAAATAATTAAGTTTCCAAAAATACATTATCAGTTTTAGTCTTACAAAATACAAACACAGAGACAGAGTAAGTAAAGTAGGTATAATAGTGCAGTTGAACTCTGCACCGACTCTGCCTACTCAGTAAATCCAGAAGCTGCCACTCCGGCGGCGGCGCGTCCCCATCACTCGCTCTCCGGAATTTATAATTTAAAGTATTACCCCGGTTGGCTACAGCCTATCGCACGCTACCCAAACTCCAAATACTACCGGGCCCCATCTTCACCACCAATAATTCATCATTCTCCTAATCCCATCTGTATTCTTGCTGGCACCTCTCTCTCCCTCCCTTCCTTCTTCTTTTCTTCTCCTCCTCTCCCCTCTCTCTACTTCTTTCCCTCTTAAACCCTAAACCCACAATCTTCCCATGTTTTGACCAGCGCCGATACACAGTGAAAATGCAATTCTTGCGCCATTTCCTCTTCCTAACATCATTCCTGATCGCCTTCTCGATGGGCGATCAATCGGAGCCGTCCATCTACGAGGTTTTGAGGCTCCACGGGCTGCCGATGGGCCTGCTGCCCAAGGGGGTGAAGAACTTCACCCTCGATGATTCTGGAAAGTTCGAGGTGCACCTGGATCGCGCCTGCAATGCCAAGTTCGAGAATGAATTGCACTACGACATGAACGTCTCCGGCATAATCCAATTCGGCCAGATCGACCAACTCTCCGGCATTTCGGCGCAGGATTTGTTCCTCTGGTTCCCTGTCATCGAAATTCGCGTTGATATCCCCAGTTCCGGCTTGATTTATTTCAACGTGGGGGTCGTCTCCAAGCAGTTCTCTCTCTCCTCTTTTGAGACGCCCAGGGATTGTTTGGCTGTTCCTGCACCGGATCTCCAGCTCGGCCGCCAAGCTGTTCACACCGTTTCCAAGGTATATCTATATATATACAAACTGTTAATAGTCCCTTGGATTTTCAATAGTGATCGGAAGTGGTTCGATTTTGATGAAGATGCTAATTGTGGACTGTTTACTTTCTTGATTCTCGCAAGTTGCGATTCTGAATTTTACAATAACTGAGAAGGAGAATGGGATGTAGTGGATTCAATTATGGGTAATCTTACTTTTTTGCATAATATGGTAAAGAAAAGTATGATGTTTTGCTTAATTTAGTCAACACCTACAGCTTCTGTGAAAAGTGATTTCCTCCATGTGAACAATCTAAGCAATGTTTCAGTATGGCATTTATGTTCTGTTTTAGTTAGCTTTCATTTAATGAAGTGCTTGTACAGAATTTGCTCTGATTTCTCCTAGTCTTTTTGTTACTAGTTCTTATGTTGTTCTTGGATTGTCTTCTAAGTATAGCTGAATTGCTTCTTTCTCTAGATGGATGTTTATGCTTCATAAAGAGAGGATCTAACTAATGTCATCTACCTTTTCTTTCACTAGATTCGGCTGTTAAAGCTTCGGAACGAGCTCAATAGCGATAATGCTGTGAGGGCGGCATTGTAAATCTACGCAGGAAACATGAAGAATGCATGATAGCTGAATCACGTCTTGGATTTTTCAATACTTGTATGTACAGGTCTGCAGAGTCCGGTGTAGAGATCATATTTCTTCATTCTCGTTTGCGTGCTTGTGGTTGCAACATATATAGTGCCGAGTCTTCAAAGTAGTCGAGTTGCCTCCTGTCCTCTAACGCAAACTGTGAAAATTCGACTCTGAGGTATTGAGGGGGTGTTGGAGGTGAAACCAGAAACATCTGCTGCATCACTTGGGAGATAGAGGCGGGTGATGGGGCCATATTGGAGAATCGGGATTAAGGAATCAGGTGATCCTATTTGCCACGGTTTGCTACCACGTTTAATCGGTGGAGTTAGATGATATTGTTGAATTCATTCTCTTTTTGTAGTAAAAAAATGTTAGATGACGAGTTATACATACTTTCCTCATTGAAGAAATAAGCAATAAAGGTTTCTTTCCCCAAACAGAGAGAGCTGCAGTAATAATGTTCTGGTTTCTTAGTAGCAACCACTCAGGAAAGAAAGAAAGAATGGCTAATAGGAGAAAGTAATTTTGATTTCAGGAGACTGCTAATGATTCATTAGAACTGGATTTTCATTAATCTTATTAAACCACTGACTGCATATATTTGATATTAGTTGCTTACTGCAAAGCATCTGTAACTACTATCTATACACACACACACACTAGACTTGCATATAAGATATTTTGATGCTAACTTTAGGGAAGAAGTTACTCTGTTTCTGAATGATTAATGTTAGTTAATCAATGAAAAGATGAACACTTGTGTTGGAAGATTAGATTAGATGTTATTGGTTGAGACACTCAAGTTTTGGCTGCTTGGTTATAAAATTGGGAATTGAATATTATGATTGGATGCTTGCAAATGGTATGAGATGCCAAATGTATATTTGTTTTATGTTAATAATTATTGATTATATTTATTCCCCAACCATCCCGACCTAACTTGTAAAAAATAATACTTATAAATGAATAATATGGTTTTGGACTTTGTTTGATGCTCTTTGCACATGTATTCCATTCTAGTCAGACAAACATGCCTCATTTGACTTGACAAGACTTGGCTCAATAATCATTTTACATGTTTTTTTTTGTTCAAATTATTGTACAAAAAATTACAAAAATGAAATGATTTTAGTGATCATAATAATGTGTGAGAATATTTTGGTTATACTTTTTGTCAAAGTGAATTAAAATTCCAGTTAATTGCCAACTATGTTCCTAGACCCTAAAGTTTTTTAAAAGATAAATACTAAACATTAATATAAAAATCGATACAATTCCCTTATTGGAACGTCCCGCTAAACTTGATACATTCTTAAAATGGTAAAAATTAGCATTTTAAAAAGGTGTGGACTTTACAACCTTTATTCATTTTACATTACTTTATATACTCTTCTTAATAATCGTGCCCAAAAGTTTTGTGTCATACTTATTGGGATGAAGGGATTAATATTTAAATTTTAATTATTTTTTGCTAAAATATTATTTTAATTATTTTTTACAATTAAAGGAATGAAATATTATGTATTCATAATATGAATCGTATCGAATTATATAGTTGATGCATAATATTTAATTTTATTAAATTGTACAATCATATCATTCATACTTTATATACTCAATTCATATACATATCGCAAAATTAAAAGAATTTAAATTTAATTAGAGAGTATTTATGATAATGCACATTCAAAATGATTAAAATTTAAATATTGATAATTAATATTTATCTTTTATACTCTTGTTTGATGATTTTGTATAATTAATTAACACTACATAAATTTACTTTTAGTGAAGAATATTATTATATTAAAGTGGCATAACATTAGCTTTTTGTAGCGTCATTTCAGAAGATTGTTGCTAATTCATTCAATTAAATTTTCATGTGTATGCCAAAGAATCATTGAATGCGACAGTTAATTATAATAGAATGTTTTAAATCTTTATCCAAGTTGAATACCTGCATTATCCACTATAGGGTTTTTCTTCTTTCTAATTTAATAGTTGAAATATAGAAATAATAAGTCATTAGCCTACATTGGACCATGGTCTGAAATAATACTAAATTGGGCCCACACTTACCAAAGCCCATTAGTCAAGACCAAAACAAAATGCATAGCTACTTCCCTACTTTTGGTTTGTTAAAAGAGATTGTTTCTTCTTCTTTTGTAAATATGCTTGCTATGTTTAATCCCACAAGGTCATTTTAAATGGACTTATCTAAGTGGTTTAATTTATCATGTTATTAGTCTATTCATCCACTAAAGATGTTTATATTTTAATGGGGTATGAGTTTTAATTTTGCGTAGGAGAGTGTGTAATGAGTGTAATTTGATCGGTGTTTTGTAGCAATATAGGTAACAAAAATTGTCCTAAAATAACATATTTAAAGTGTAAGGAAGTTTTGTGGACTGCTCGATGTAGCAAAATGCAAACAAATTTCGTAAACAAAATGAGTATAATAAAACCTATATAGAAATTATGCATTTGGGAACAATAAACAAAACAACCACAATTGGATGCTCCCAATTCCCAACTTGAGGCTCTATGAATTATTCAAGTATTTATAGACACCACATATTTTAATTTGCAAGGCTCATGATATGTACCAAATGAGATAATCTATTGTCTAATGATATTATATTTCCTATTGCATCGATAAGATCATGACACATATCATAATTTTCTAATTAATATTGTCTAATGGAAAATGAAGGTGTTATTCCCAACATTATAACATACAATATTCTCATTGATGGATTGTGCAAGGCTAACAAACTTGATAAAGGCAGAGATCTATTCAATGAATTGGGGTCCAAAGGTGTGCAACCTAACGTCGTAACATATACAACTCTTATTGGTGCAGTTTGCCGAGAGGGGCAAGTGGAGGAGGCTGAGGAGTTGCTGACACGAATGGTGAACAACGGTTGCTTGCCCGACAATGTGACCTACGATGTTATTGTTCAAGGTCTTGCCAGAATTAACAAGATTGACGAAGCAATTCCGTTCCTTGAAGAAATGGATAGAAGGGGATTTATTTTGGATGCAACCACTTTCGAGATGTTACTCGAACATCTTGGAAAAGGAAGGTAAAGATGGCATTCTCTTTGCTAAGGTTAAGAAGCTAGTACCCAAGAACTTGTAGTCATTAATTAAGTTACGATTTTGCCATTGACTTGACACACTCTCTCTCTCTTTCTTCCGTAAAGGGATTGAAATTGATGTAATATGTGACTGGGAAATCGAAACCTTTCTGAAATGACGACCATGATTGTTATGGTGAGATTTGAAGACTGAGTTGTAATTCTTGTTTTGATCACCAGACATATGGGAAGAAATGGAATAATCGTTATATTATAAATGACCTCATCTTATATACTAATAATCTCCTCTAGGCTCTGATGCTCTGTCACGCCCGCTTTCTACTAATTCTAGTAAAGCCGGGTAAACGTGACTAATGAAAGGATTAAGTAACAAAGTGAAATAGAATAAGGAAAACTTGATGTTCTTCTCATAACATAAATTGAAGGTTCATTGTTCGAGATTGATAATTAGCATAGCTAGAGTCATGAGCTCTTTACACAGCACTACAAATTTAAAGAAATATATCTCGAGTCTATTACATATCTTCTAGCAGCGGAATGTAGGATCGAAACTAAAGTCCTACGTGTATGATGACACGTAAAACCCCCAAGAGCCTGCTACTATGAGATACGACAAAAGCTCGACACAGCACCCACGTTATCTTCATTCTTTAACCTGCACGTTTAGAAACACATGCAGGGCTGAGTACAAGTTTGTACTCAGTAGACACGTGCCAAAATCGCACACTTACAAGTATAACTGTCAAGCCATTCTAAGTGATACATATGGATTTTTGTCTCTAAAGCACCTATGTTCACAAAACATTTCTTTCATAAAGTTCTAGTTTGACTGCAGTCCTAGTTCTTTGTATTTAACCATATCTGAAGTTTCTGTGTGCCGGGGAAGTGGCCACTTCCCACAGACACTCGACCGGTCAACCTTTCGCTGACTCACGGTCCATTGTGTACACTAGTTCGAGTGGAGACGCTAACCTACTAGAACCCGAATTCGATTATAAATATATAACAGATAGGTGTCATACATAAAGCGAAAACATTTATGGCAAGACAGTGCTTTTGAAAATATCTCATTTCATTTTGAAAACATACACACATATTTTTATAGAGTGAGAAAAGCCTACTTGAATAGCCTTGATTGCTGATTGCTTTGTTTCTGAACTGTAGTTCCGACCTTTCGCCGCAACCTTTAAATAGATCTCGGGTGAGATATATTACTCGAGTATATGAATAAACTCTAAGTGTAAGGAATTAATATCCTTGGCTAATTTGAGAGTTTATTCTCGGGTCTTTGAACTCGGCTATATACGAGTCTATGAGTTGTGTTTCTAAATGAGTCGTTTGACTATTTTTAAGCCACTTTATGTTTTGGGGATTTACTATACCCAAATAAGTAATTGGTGAGTAATATATCTAAAGGCATTTCTAAGTTAATATCTCGATCCTTAAATCGAGATGAGGAATTTCCTCTTAAGCTAATTAAATTTGATTTACAAAATCAAAGTATTATTTTAAATCTTCCCTATGTGACTAATCTCTAATTAATCACTAAAGTCCTAAGTAATCAATTAAATTCTAATCTAGAATTTTAATTGTAAATTAATAATTCAAGTCTTCTAATTTAACTTTTAAAATTATGTTATTGGACTTAGCCCAATTAATTTGACCTTAGTTTATCAAAATGTTATTAGCCACTTGATTTATTTAAGTGAGCCCAAATTAAACTAAATCTAGATCCAATAAAATCCTAATTAGCTCACTTAATCATACTTTAACCCAATTAAGACTAATGAAGTAAATTCTAACCCAATCTGAATAATTTCTGGGCCCAGGTTTAAATCACATTTCAGCCCATTTAAATCAATGAAGATAGCCCTTATGTTACCCTTAGATCTAGCCCAATCCATAGATTCATTTAGTTGGCCCAAGTCCTTTTATCTCTAGAGCCCAATTAATTGTAACATTTGGCCCGTTAAAAGAATTTTGGCCCATTACTCGGCCCATATTCCAGATGGTACTATAATGAAACTAGACTTAGGGTTTTATTCCTCCTAATTTCTCTTCTCAGACACAACCTCCGTCTACCACTGCATCTCCTCTATTTCTCGTCGTTCGGTGGCCGGATTCAGACCCCTCCGCAGTATACCCGATGGATAGCAGCCAGTGGAGCCTCGCGCGTCGCTATCTCCACCGCGCCTGAAGTTAGACAGAGCCTCGAAGATCTGCTGCCGCATCTCTGTCGCCTCTTCTCAGTTTGGTATAGGTAAGAAGTGGTTTAAATCTAATTTTCTGATCCTTTCTTAAATTGGTTTAGTGATGTTTTGACTTACAATTCAATTGTGTTTATCTCATTCTATTTCCAAGGTTTGAGGGATGGGTTTCGAGTTGGGTAATTCGGTGATGTCTAGTCCATAGAGACAACAGTGTCTGGTCCGGTTAAAGGGTTCGAGGGTTGGTTCATCAGTGAGGCCTCTGCACTCAGCAGTTAAGTCTGCCCTCCTCTCTTCTTTTTTTTTTCTTTTTGGTTGGTTTCTGGCCTTTGAGCAGCCGTGGTAATCTTGTTAGGATGGGTTCTTTTGGTTCGACACTAGCTTATGTCTTGACGATAAGTTCTTTCTTCTCTTACAACATCCTTTCCTTTTAAATTTTGTTAATTTAATTTTTTTTTTTGGGCCCTTGGGCAGGCTGTAGGTTAATCTTGGCTGGTTAGTTGAGTGAGAGTTAGTTTGTAGTTTCACAAAATATGTGTGTTTAAGTTCAGCCTTGTTTACTTCATGGAAACTGAGCATATATTTGTATATTCAGATTCTAATTTGTGCAGTTCTTCTATGTTCTGAAATCTGAAACAAAAGAGATCTTAAGTTCTAAAGTCTAAAGAAAAATATAGCTAGAGTAGCTTGCATGTTTTGTCCTTAGCTATGTTTAAGCAACAAATGTCTAAGTCTGAAGATAGAGTTTAAGTTCCAAAACAAATATAAAATCTCTATTGGTAACTTAGTCCCAACAGTCATATATTTCCTAAAGCTTAGTGTTTTAAGGTTGATTGTTTACCTGGAGAGTTGTCTGAGTCTGATTTGGGGCTTCCCTTTCTAAGTGCTTGAGTATGTCCCTAGTGTCAACTCCTACTTGCTTGGAGCTGCAGGAACTCTCCTTATGGTTTTCTCCAGATTTCTCTCTAAAATTCTAAGTGTTTACTGTTTTGAGTGAGTTTGTGCAGTGTGGAAGGGTGTAAATTCTATTCAAGGGTTGAAGTGTGGGTATTTATAGGTGAGGGCAAGGTTAGAGTTGATTTATCTGATTCTAGGGTTGTATTTTGATGTCCAAATCTGATGTCTCTATTGTTGTGTTGATTACAGGGAACATGAGAGGTGATATGGTGAGAGAGAAGCTGCAGAGGAGGCTGAAATCGAGCAGCTAAGCTAAGGTCTGCTCTCCTCCTCTCTTTACTTCTTTTGGTGGAGCAACTTCCACTTCTATACTGTATTTCCCATATGTTTTATTCCCTTTTAGGAAAACCTCTAATGCAGCCCTCACCTAGACCTATAAAGCTGTGCCTTATGTTCCTTTGGTTCCTTGTTGCAGGTAGAAACTGGAGTAGCATGAAGGCATGGAGAAGGCAGGCTCCTGTTCCTGTTTCCATCACAGCTCGACAGCCCCCTTTCCACTTCCTTTTTAGTCTATTTTCCTTTTTGTTTCTTAGTTTGGCTTCATTACTAGTTTAGGAATTTCTCCTTTGATTTGCAGGTTGCACTTGTGTTTGTTCTAGATTAAACAACTTTCATTATGATTTTGTATCCTAAACTCAATTTTCCTCTTCTTCTTTTTTTTCTGTCTATTATATCTTGTTTTAACAATTTAATTACACAGATTAACGAAAATACACAGCTTAAACTGGATTAGGTTAATGGGTTAAGCTTGGCATTAATATTCTACTTCTTCATAATCATCAATGACCATCCTCTATATTCTAATAAGTCTCACACTTCTTTGAATATGATCATTAATTACATCTAATATTTTGAATCTTCATTAATTGCCATAATGATTGTATTAAATACCTATCATTAGGATTTTGGCTCTTAAATGCCAATCACATTTAGTGATTGTATTGAATACCATTAATAACTATTAATGATTCTTTATAAATAGTATTGTACTCACTAACTTCCTTTTTTTTTTACTAAGGATTATATTGATTTCACATGAGTTACTACTAACTAAGACATTTTTATTTTACTTATCGAAATGTTTGTCTCGAAATGCGAATACAAGTTGGAACTTCCAAGTGATCTGCTCATTTATTCGGAAGTAAAAAGGCGGGGCATTACATGCTCAATATTTGTTTATGTATAATATGTTTGTGAAATTAGTTAGTTTTTTACTTTGCACAATTGTGATGTAAATATTATCGACTAGTATTCACAAAAAAGTGATTAAATAGAAACCATTCATCACATAGTCACATTACAACTCAGCTTGCAAACACTGCTAAAAATCACTGTCCTCTTTCTAACATCAGACGTTACAGTCTGAAGGTAATTAAATCAAGAAAATCAGATCGAGGCACAACCAAAAAAAAAGAAGGCCTAGCAACCAACACCACAAATATGGCAAAGCTCAAATGTCGTACCAGAAATCATGCTAACATTGCTGAAGCTCAAAATGCTGAAATCATTGTTGCAGTTGTTGAGGCGAACCTAGTTGAAAACAAGAACAATTTGGTGCTCGACACCGGAGCCTCAAGTCACTTTAGCTGCAACAAAAAATTGTTCCATGACTTCGAGGAAGCTGGAGAAGGAGAATGTGTCTATATGGGTAATTCTATTATGGCTGAAGTTCTCGGTAAAGGAAATATTTTGCTCAAACTTACTTCTGGAAAAACCTTGTGCCTAAAGAATGCACTATAGGTTCCTTTTATGCGTAGGAATCTAGTCTTTGGTAGCTTGTTAAACAAAGCGGGTCGTAAAATTGTGTTTGAGTTTGATAAATTTGTATTGACTAGAAATTGAGAATTTGTAGGAAAGGGATATTTAAGGGAGGGTCTCTTTGTATTTAATGTCGCATCTGAAATCACTAATGAAAAAACCTATAGTTCTGCTTATATCATTGAATCCTATACCATTTGGCATGGAAGACTTGGACACGTGAACTTAGCTTCAATTAAACAATTGCGAAAACTTGGATTAATCAATGCCTTGGACTTGCATAATTTGTCTAAATGTGAAATATGCGTAGAAGCTAAGTATGCTAAGAAACCTGTTAGAGTTATGCCAACTCTATAAAAATTGTTTTTGTTTCTTCTTGTACGTGGCTTAAAAGAAGGAGAAGAAGAAGTGCCACACTTTGTGGAAAGTCAGTTGAAGCTGACTGGCGAGAAAGGAGGGATCTGTTAAAAGCTGACCTGGTCAACAGCGTGTTGCGGGAATGTCGCAACAGCACAAGCGATAACTGCCAACTTCTGTGGCCAACTACATCCATCATCCACGATCTGTTTCTACCTTGGAGAAGAAGCTAGCAGCTCCTATAAATACAGAAGACCTTCGTGGATGATAGATACACTTTTTCAGAGATTTCTTTATATCTCTTAGCTTTACAAGATTATCTTACTTGTATTGATTTCTAAATCTCATTGAGGTTGTAGTTTTCGTGAGAGTAGTTGATAGGATAGTTAGAGGAGTTTACTATCTGTAACTACTGTTTTACTCTTTTCATAATATATTTTTAGTCGTGAGACTCGCGTGGGTTATCTATTGAACCCACGCAAAAGAAGTTCGGGTGTTTCTACTTATTTTCGTGTGAGTGTGTTGTGTTGGTGTTGTACAACACGTGTTTACAAGTTGAGATACACTTTCAAGTGGTATCAGAGCTTCTACTCGACATATTGAGTAAGGTCCTGGTTAGTATCTCAACCGAAGGTTTGACATGGATCTCAACAGTGGAACTTTCAGACCACCTGTCCTTGATGGATCCAACTACTCCTACTGGAAGACTAGAATGCGGGCTCATATCAAGTCAATTGATAGGAGAGCCTGGTTGTCCGTTGAAAAAGGCTGGTCTCCTCCCAAGACAACTGATGCTCAAGGAGATGTTACTCTAACACCATCTGAGCAGTGGACGAGAGATCAAAATGATGCTGCCAATTTTGATGACAAAGCAATAAACGCAATCTATTCTTGCGTTGACATCAATATCTTTAAGCTCATCAAAAATTCTGCATGTGCTAAGGATGCTTGGGACACACTGCAAAGGCATTGTGAGGGGGACACCAGCATTAAGGAGTCTCGCTTACGTGTTCTTACCTCTCAATTTGAGAACATGCGAATGGAGGAAGAAGAAGACATTAACGGCTACACAAAGAGGATACTTGACATTGCAAATGAGTGTCAAGATCTTGGCGACCCCTTGAGTAATAAGGTACTCGTGTCCAAAGCATTGAGAACGCTACCTTCAAGGTTTGACATGAAGGTTACCGCTTTCACGGAATCTAAGAATGTTGCTGCAACAGAGTTCATGGATCTCATGAATAGTCTGAGAACTTATGAGATGACTCTGGAGGAGCGAGCACTAGCAAGCAGAAAGAAATCTATAGCATTAATTGCTGGATCCACTAGTGAGAGCAGAATTCAGGAAATCAAGGATGTGACCAACGAGGAGGATCTTGGTTTTGAAGACATCAAAGAAGGAGATAGCGTTGCCATGATAACACGCAAATTCAACACTATGTTAAAAAAGATGCATCAAGGCCAGTATGTTCCAAAACCTAGGGAAACGGAGTCCCAAAAAGGCGAGTATCAAACACCCAAAGGAAAAGAAGTGGCTGCCCCACCTAGGAACTTTCGAAAATCCTTCTCCAGTGAAGGATTCAGGCGTGAGAAATTTGATCTCGACAAAGTACAGTGCAGGGAGTGCAGAGGATTTGAACATTTCGCAAGGGAGTGTGCCAACACACTGAGGAAACGTGGAAAGTCATATTGGGTGTCATGGAGTAAGGATGAGGCTGAATTCTTCTCCAATCTTGATCGATCAAGCGATGAGGATGAAGGAAGTGAGCAAGCTTCACAAGAAAAGATGGTGGCGATGCACACCTCATGTTTGGGAACATTCCTCGAAGGCGAAAGTGATAATCCCTTGGGATTTGATCCTTGGACGGAGTCTCTATCCGATATCGAAGAGGATGATGCACCTGTGTTGCGTGGTAACATGTATAACATCAATTCATACTTACTGTTAGACAATGTTGCTGCTCTTGTTTGTTCAACAGGTGAAGAGGATATCCAGGAGGAACTCAGTCTCGAGTGTGATGACAACACCATGCTAATAATCCAGGAGCTACATAAACTATATGACGAACTACTCCAGAAGTGGAAGAAACAGGCGTCACACCTGGAATCAACCTTGAGTGAAAACTCACGACTCAAGGAGGTGTTAGCAAAGACCGAAGCCGCTCTAACTCAGAAGGAAAGGGAACTACACAAAACGGCAACTGAACTTCAAAATGCAGAGATCACCATTCGAAAGTGGAATACAGGAACCTACACGCTTGAAGAGATGTTAGGCAAACAACAGTTTGGCACTAAGGGCCTTGGATATCAAACTGGATCGAGCAGCCAACCATATGTTATGCCACCATTTGTACCGAAACAGCCTGATCCAACATCCAGCAAGGACAAAAAGAAAAAGGTAAGGAAAGGTAAGAAACGAAGAACATATATTTGTCATTATTGTCTTAATCCGGGTCACATTAAACCTTTCTGTATTCAACGTTTAAAAGATGTTGAACAAGCTAACGTGTCTTATCAACAGTCTACACAACATAGAAAGGTGAATCGAGCACCCAAGCAAGTCTGGGTAAGAAAAGAAAAGGTAAACTGTCTTGTAGTGTATACTGCACTACGGACAAGTACCACGGGTTCATGGTACTTTGACAGTGGATGTTCCCGTCACATGACTGGCAACAAAGCATGTCTCTCGGATTACGAGCCTTTTGATGGAGGAAATGTGTCTTTTGGAGGTGGTTCAAAAGGAAAAATTATTGGTAAAGGTGTACTTAATGTATCGGGGTTACCTGCCTTAAAGAATGTTTTGCATGTTCAAGGTCTTGTGGCTAATTTAATTAGTATAAGTCAATTGTGTGATAACAACTTGCAGGTCAGATTCACTAAGGATGCATGTGAAGTGTACAATGACAGTGATATATGTGTTGTAAAAGGGCAGCGGTCAAAGGATAATTGCTATATGACTGATGACACACGATGCTACAAAGCACAAGTAGATGATATTGTGTTGTGGCATCAAAGATTAGGTCATACTAATTTTCGTAATCTTGACAGGCTGACAAAGATGGAAGCTGTACGCGGGTTACCTAAACTCAACAAGAAGGACAAGATCGTGTGTGAAGATTGTCAAAAAGGAAAGTAAGTGCATGCTTCACACCCTGTTGTTCAACATCGAGAACAACACTTTGGTACTTCACGCTGTTTTGAGCTAGTACATATGGACTTAGTTGGGCCTATGGAGGTTGAAAGTATTGGAGGTAAACGGTATGTTCTAGTAACTGTTGATGATTATTCAAGGTATACTTGGACTTTCTTTCTTAGGGAAAAGTCTGATTCATTTGAAACCTTCAAGAACTTGTTTAACCGCGTGTCTAATATGTTTGGTGTGAGAATTGCTCGTATAAGAACAGATCATGGACGAGAATTCGAGAATGGGCAATTCACCATGTTGTGTGAGAAGAAAGGCATCTCCCAAGAGTTCTCAGCTCCAAAGACACCTCAACAGAATGGGGTGGTAGAGCGAAAGAATCGAACGCTGATTGAGATGGCGCGAGTAATGTTGAGTGCTAAGAAGATTGCCAAACGGTTTTGGGCGGAAGCGGTGAATACAGCATGTCATATCAACAACCGTGTCAACATCAGACCTGGAACGTTCAAAACTCCATATGAGATCCTAAGAGGGAGAAAACCTAACCTTCAACACTTTCATGTGTTTGGGTGTGTGTGCTACATTCTAAATGACAGGGAGTATCTTACTAAGTTTGATGAAAAGAGTGATAAAGGCATATTCTTAGGATACTCTCAAAATAGTGTTGCATATAGAGTTTATAATTCCAAGTTACGCACTATTCAAGAATCTATGTATGTAGTGTTTGATGATGGAGCAACATTTACAGGAACAGAGGATGCAGAGGAAACACAGCTGGAGTTTGAGAGAACTGACCATGACGATGTCCCTGATGTTGCGACAACAACACAGGAAACACAACCTCAACATCCAGAGGCTGAAGAAGAGAGTGTGGAGTCTGAAGTCCATAGAGGAAGTGAACGAAGGGAACCATCTGGAAGAATACGTGAAAATCATCCAATCTCTCAAGTCATAGGTAACGTGCAAGATGGTGTTCGCACGAGAGGTAAGCCACCTGTTAACTATAAAGAGATGGTCTGCATGTTTACCAAGTGTGCTACACTTCTTGGGGTAAGTTGCTTTGTTTCAAAAATAGAACCTAAAAATGTGAAAGAAGCATTAACTGACGAATGTTGGATAAATGCCATGCATGAGGAGTTAAACCAGTTTGTTCACAATGACGTGTGGTACTTGGTTCCTAGGCCTGTTGACAGGAATGTTATAGGAACAAAGTGGATCTTCAAGAATAAAACTGATGAGCATGGAACAATCGTGCGAAACAAAGCAAGGCTGGTAGCGCAAGGTTACACTCAGATAGAGGGGATCGATTTTGATGACACTTTTGCCCCTGTTGCAAGAATAGAGTCCATTCGACTTCTTCTAGCAATAACATGTTATCTCAACATCAGACTGTACCAAATGGATGTGAAAGCAGCATTTCTGAATGGAGAGCTAAAAGAAGAGGCCTATGTTGAACAACCGAAAGGCTTTGAAGATCCACACAAACCCGAGTATGTGTTCAAATTGAAGAAGGCTTTGTATGGTCTCAAGCAAGCACCGAGAGTTTGGTATGAGCACTTAACAAAGTTCCTTCTCACATACGGGTTTGTACGTGGAAGTGTGGACAGAACATTGTTCATAAAAAGGGAGAACTCTAAACTACTCATTACTCAAATTTATGTGGATGACATGATTGTGGGATCTACCTCACAGAAATTACTTGATGATTTTGCAGGTGCTATGGCAAAGAAGTTTGAGATGAGCATGGTTGGAGAACTAGCATATTTCCTAGGGCTTCAGGTCAAGCAAGGAAACGATGGAATATTCATATCCCAGAGCAAATACGCGAGGGACATGGTCAAGAAATTCCAACTGGAAGGGTGCAAACCCATGCGTACTCCAATGGGGTCGAGCGACAAGATCTCAAAGGACGATGCTGGAGAGGATGTTGATCCAACACTGTACCGGTCGATGATAGGAAGTCTTCTATACCTTACATCTACTCGACCTGACTTGATGTATAGTGTTTGTGTGTGTGCCAGGTACCAAGCAAAGCCAAAGGTATCACACCTTAAAGCCGTGAAACGGATTATCAGGTATGTTGCAGGAACACCAGATCTAGGTATTGCTTTCACTAAAGACACAAATTTGTCTCTTGCAGGTTTTAGTGACTCCGATTGGGCTGGAGACCTAGATGATAGGAAGAGCACGAGTGGTGGATGTTTCTTCCTTGGAAATAACCTCATATCCTGGCATAGTAAGAAACAAAACTGTGTCTCCCTTTCCACGGCAGAATCCGAATACGTTGCTGCAGGTAGTTGTTGTGCTCAGCTCTTGTGGCTCAAACAAATGCTGAATGATTATGGAGTTGAGAGTAAGAGTTTAGTGGTGTATTGTGATAACATCAGTGCTATCAACATTTCAAAAAATCCTGTTCAACACTCTAGAACTAAGCACATTGATATAAGGCACCACTTTATTAGGGATTTAGTTGAGGAGGAGGTCTTAAAGCTTGAATATGTGACTACTGAAAACCAAACTGCTGATATTTTCACAAAATCTTTGGATCATGAGAAGTTCGTCAAATTACGAAAATCTCTTGGTCTATATGTTCTCACCTAAACTCTGTATGAGTTTATTTGTTGCATCAGCATATATTATAACATTCTTAAGGATGCAACTGTTTTTATGTGTTACCCCTGTGCTGCTATAACATCGTCTCCTGTGAACTCAGAATATTATCTCAACACGTTCCTCCGCAGAAGCTTAGCATTGTGTGCCTATATATATATATACTTATTTATACAGTGTGGCAATCACCAAAGTAGTTTGGGGGGCACGGCGTTCGCTGCGACGATGCTACCTTACAAAATGGTGTAATCGCGACTGCTTTTGGAGGTTGAGACTAGGGGCACGGCGCTCGCTACGACGATGCACTCTATGTCAAAAATATCTCCGAATTCTTGTGATTCTACACTTTTTGCATGAAATACTCTGATAAGTTGAGTAGATGTTGTGGGGATGTTGGGATAATATGCGAGTTGCAGTCAAGAGATAATGATAAAGCGGGTAACTTCTCCCTATTTTTATGGTGTTTTTTTTTCTTTTGTTTTTCTGGTTTCGAAAAACTGACCTCACCCTCCTAAATTCAAAATTTTTAGTGGTTGAATTATTTAGTGTGTGACTATTTCTAGTGTGTGTGTGCAGTTACTATATCCATGTCACTATGTTGTTAGCGCAATACACTACTGTGTAACAGACCCTCTCTCTCCCTAATTTTTTGCCGTCTGCTACATCACGTGGGTAATGTCCTTTCGCCTCTCCTTGAAATCTAAACCGTCGTTCCCGCTTCCCTCGCATCACTCACAACTGTCACATCACATCACCCTTAAACCCCTCACTTTTCTCCTATCCGATCTTTCTCCTTCCAGATTTTTTCCCAAATCTCTCCCCTCCGTCTCTCTCCCGCTACGATTCTCTCCAAATTTCCATTCCCTCTTCCAGCCATGGCGACACCACCCTCACCCACCGATTTCGTCAAAATGATGGAGGCGTTTGTTTCTAACCCTGATTTGTTTAGACAAATGCAGGCTTTGTTTGCTGCTTCGTCCTCAACTGCTCCACCACCAACTCCACAATCTGTCAATCCTGACGCAGCTAACCCTAGCCCCGCCGAATCAGCTCCCACTCCGCCTCCCATGTCCGTCGCCACGGAGGCAACGCCCGAAGCCACGCCCGAAGTCCTTGAAGATTCCAATCGGGTCTCCCCTAATGCGCCTGCAGAACGTCTCGAGCCTGCCATTTCCATGGAGATGGAGACACCTGTTCCCTTCCCGGGATTTCTTGCGCTCGACTGGTACCCACCAACGGAGGATGTTCTTCCTCCAACCGACTTACAGGCAGACGTACTGGTGGCCGATCGAGAGGAAGTTCCTGTGGTAACAGTTCCGCCACAGTCTCACAGAAAACGCACCAAGACCTTAGCTAAGAAAGAGAAGGGGGTGGCGTCTCGCAAATCCCGGCGCACCCAGTCGAAGCAAACGCCCAAGGGTCCGATTTATTTGAATCTCATGGATGAGAGTGATGAGGATACCGATACTCCAGCGGACCAAAAGCCCAAACGTTCGACGGAGTCGGCTGGACAGCCCGAGGAACACCCTACTGCCTCGGAGGAACTCGATCAGGTTCCTATCGCCAAGCTTGCTGAAGTGAAGAAGGGCAAGGAGAAAGTTTCTGCTCCATCACTGACTCCTCCACCAGTTCCCTCTGAGGACGAGTCATCGGACATTGATGTCAACACTGCTCACTCCAAGGCTGTATATGACAATGCTGCACTAACACGATGGAAGGCGCTCAAACACGCCTCCTATCTCAGCGAGAGGGAGATTGACAAAGCGTCATTTGCTAGGTACAATCTCCTCACATTCCTTTCAAACCGTAATCTGCTTTCCTCAGTCTCTGGGTTGAGCCCCTTTGTGAAAGACACTGTTCGCTCCTTCTATGCAAATTTGTCTGTTGATTTTGGAGATCCCTCTTCAAAGCACTATGGTCAGACTTACTGCCAAGGAAAGGTTGTTCACATCACTCCTGCCTTAATCAATGATTGCCTAGGGCTCCCTGATGTTGAGCCCCATGTGGTAGACGACCTTCACTCTGTGGCCCGGGTTCTTACCAGTGGGCGGAAGAACAAGTGGCCCCAGCCGCTGAAAGCATCTCACCTGAGTCATTTGTACTCAGTACTCCATAAGTTGCTCCTCACCAACTGGAGTGTCTCCACCAACGTCACTGTTGTGACTCAGCCACATGCCTCCCTACTTTACTGCATCGGCTTAAGTCTTCCCTTCAACCTCGGGAGAGTAATTTTTGAACTCATGGTGTCTATGGCTACTCGCCCCCAAATATCGTTCCTTCCCTATCCGTCTCTTCTGTGCAGGATCTTTCAAAAGCAAGGTGTGCCCATTGGCAAACAAAAGGAGTCTGTTCCAGTGTACATCATCACCAACAGCCTCTTCTGTGATTCCAAACAGAAGGACCTGCCTTGGGTGGATCCCAACGTCGCCGCTCCTCCTGTGGATGATGCAATCCTTCCCGTCCCCTGTCATCTACTGCACAAGCTTCTCGCAGCCGTGCAGGACATTGTGTATCATGCGGAGCTTTCATCCCAAAAAGGGGGAGAAGATGCTGCTGCTAATGCTGCTGGCAAACATGAGGAAGATGAGGAGGAGGCCGACTGACTGAGAGGGGATGACTGTGAATTGAGGGCTAACTATTTTTTGACTGATGCTCTGTTTAAACCAACATATTCTGCTACTTTGTTTTACTTTAACTCTCTGCAAAATTATGAATATGATGTGTTTTTTGTTGGTGCCTTGATGAGAGTTATTTATCTGCTTTGTCTGCTATGATCTTATTTAGTACTGGTTTTTTTGTCTTGCTCGAGAAATAATGGACTCGTTGTGTTGGAGTATCTGTCCTTATTTGAGCATATGTGCAGGGGGAGGATTTCTGTTTGTTTGTCTTATGCAGGGGAGTTCATCTTGTAATGCTGAGGGAGTTCTGACAGTAAGGGGGAGACGTAAAGAATCTCGATGCTGCTAAAGTGTTGCAGAGCTTATGGCAGCAGCATGAGGGAGTTTTTGTGAAGAAAGCAAAAACAAAGGGGGAGATTGTTAGAGTTATGCCAACTCTATAAAAATTGTTTTTGTTTCTTCTTG
>JAPKLX010000038.1:2806042-2829336 GCA_026898415.1 Leonotis leonurus | reverse complement strand
TTTTATCACACCCCGCAGTCACGCCCCAATTGAACTGTCCTTCGGGATTTGGGGGCGTGACACTTCTACTGCTTTGGGTCCGTGTACTAGTTTAAGTTACATTAGTTAAGGTGGATTGAAATATTAACCCAAACTTTTTAGTATTTTGTCATTTTTATTTTTATTTCCGTGTACGAAGTTGAATATTAGACAATTAATGCATATAAATATTTTTAGTGCGTGTATGAATTCTCTATTTGGCATTGTTTTATTTTGTAAAATATATTGATGAAACCAAAATTATTAAATACAGGTTAATTAATGAAAAAATACGAAAATGGTTAAATTTATCAGATTATAGATGACATTAAATTAATGTCATCTCATGAATTATAGATGACATTCTAAAAAAGTCATGTATTGCACCTAAATGTGTCAACTTCTCGCTTATAAATGACATTTTTTTTAATATAGATGACATTATATTGTGTCATGTATTAAAAAATAGATGACATTATTTTCGTGTCATCGTTTAATAAAATAATGTCATCTATGAGCGCATACATCACACGTTTTCAGTGTCATCTATGAGCGACGAATAGATGAGACAGACATATTTGACAGTTTTTTACCCTCATACATCACCCTGATTTAATGTCATCTATGAGCGTTTTTCTAGTAGTGTCATTTTCTTTTTTATAGCATGAGATTGTTAAAAAAGAACTTGCAGATTTTGTGTGTGAATTTTGATATCATTTTAATTGGTAGGAGATCAACAAATAATGTCATTCTTACAAAAATCACAGCATAATTCGAAGAAATAAGTATCCAAATTTCTATTTTTTTGTATGTTTATTTAATTTTCATTTTTTTCAGTAAATCATAGATTTTATGTGTTGTATGCTTGATTTTGTTATGTTTAATTGATTTTCATAATTTATGAATGTTGTTTGATGTGTTAATTGACTATGCATTGCATTTAATCGATAAAATTAATCTAAAAACTGAATTTAGAGTTTAATGTTCTTCAACACAAGAACAATTGCAATATTATAAAAAGCATATAATTAAAGTTATATTAGTGAATCCTGGGAGTTTATCAACCTGTATACTCCCTCAATCCCACTAAACTTGACACAATTCTCTTATTTGGACGTTACACTAAGTTTGACACATTTCTAACATAGTAAAAGTTATCTCTTTAAAAAGGTGTGGACCCTACCACCTTTATCACTCTTACACTACTTTATACACTCTCCTTAATAATCGTACCCAAAAGTTTTGTGTCATGTTTATTGGGACCGACGGAGTATAATTTAGTGAGCCATTAAATATATATCAAAGGTAGATCGTACTATTAAGGATGTCAATTTAGTTCGAAACTTCGGATTATTCTGAATACTACGGATTATTTCGAATACCAACTCAAAATTATTAGGATCAAAAATTTATAACTCGAAATACATTTAGCTCGAATAGGTTGGACATAAAATAACTCGAACCTAATAGAGCTAGTCCAAAAACTAATTGGGTTGTCTTATTAACTTAGAAGTGTTCACGATTCCAAAATTTTGGAATCAAAACCAAACCGTTGTCATGATGGTTCACAGTTTGGAACCGAAGCCTGTAGGGCAGTTGTGGTTACGATTCCAAACAGCCGTTACGGTTTCAAACCGTCCAAAAAATTAATAATAATATATTTGAAAATTTTAATTTTCTAATTATTTTTATTACATACTAATGCATATTATCATTTAAGTTTTTCAATATCATTTCATTTGTTAATTTGAAAATTATAATAATTACAAAATATTGATCTAACATTATATGAAACTAAATTTTTCCGTTACAATAAAAATTGATAATTCATTCTTATTGTTATTTTGGCCTCACCAGCCAAATAAATAAATGAATCCTTCCTCTATTTTGCGAAAAGAGCCTATCAAAAAAAAAAAAAAAAAAAAATTCATTATATTCCTTCTAAACATTCTAATTGATCTCCTTGAGAAGACTCTCTACCATGTACCGCGGGGGCTTGGTTTGCTTTGAATGGAAGGAAGGCTAAGAAGTCCTTAATCTACTTCTTAAGTTCCTCCATGTGGGTGCTTTTCTAAGGTTTGTATGGAAGTATATATAAAAGTAGACCCTTTGCTATTGCTATAAGGGCTGTTCGTAGGCCTCTGTTTGCTACTGAGCGGGCATGATACCTCTTGACAATGTCCGTAAATCCCTTCTCTCGAAATTATGAGGTTAATTTGCCGAATTCCTTCGATATGGTTCTCTCAAGTGTCCCATAACTAGGTCGGAAGAAAAGAGGCAACTCGGAGAATAATATTATTGGTTTTCAACTTTAAAATTCAAAATTAAAATTTTATTTTGTTTCATTATTAATATATTTATAAGTTTTAATTTATTCTTATGAATTATAAAAAATAATTTTTATAATATAAGAAATAAGTTGAATTAGGTAAAAAAAATTGAGGTTACAATTTCAAACTTCTAGTTCAAGTAACACCGATCAAATATATTTAGATTAATTTTAATATATTAATTATTTTAAATAATATTATTCAAAAAATTATTAAAAAATATGAAAATTCATGAATTAAAATTCTCTATAAACATAGTAGCATATTCATATATTTTGAAGCACAATCAATTTTCATCTATTTTTTCACATATTTTTCAATATTTCAATTTTATCTCATTTCTAAAGTATTTTCTACCATTTTTCAAATCATGAATCCAAATAATTTTCCAAATAACCAAGATTATGAAAATTCTCAATGTTATCCAAATTTCTAATAATTAATTAAATATGCAATGTTGTTTATTTATTGATTTTGTTATTTATTATCTAATGTATCTATTTGTAGTTTGATTTATTTTGTTTCAATTATATACCTTTCATATGTATTTGGTATTGAATTAATAAATTTGTTGTTCATTTTAAGTTTATAAAATAATTAATTATTATAAAAAAATATTAATTTTGTTTTGATTTTGCTACCCCCGGCGAGCGCTACCCCTTGGCGCTGGAAGAAAGATCAGAGAGCCAAGCTAGCGAGTGCTACCCCCTAGCGCTCGCTAGCTCGACGAATTTCCCTTTTTCTATTTAAACCTCCACGCGCGATATACGAGGGGACTACTTCCACTTCACGTTTTTACTTTTAATCTAGGGTTTAGACCATGAGAGAAAACACTATTAGTCTAGATTTATATTCCGTTGTTCGTTTTTGAATTTCGTTGTGGATTCGTTCGTGATTCAAACCCAGAGTTCTTAATGCATTATTAGTCCTTTCAATTCGTGAGTTCTTTTACTGCTTTCTTTATTGCTTTATGAATTCTTTTCTTCTTGTTCTTTTCTTGATTAATTCATAATTCGTTAATCCAAACCTTTCGATCATGTTAATTAATCAATTCAAGGCATGTTTAAATTTAGTTTCTTTAATTGTTCGTTCTTAGATTTAGGATTTAATTGCTTTATTAATTTTCGCCTAGGTAATTCGTATTTTAAATTATTTAATTTAATTCGCCTAGATAGATTAATTAGATTAGTTAAAAATCAAAACCCCTTCTTTTTTAATTGCTTTATATTCTGCAACATAGATAAAGCCCTGCTTAGCCTTCCTTGAGAATACGACTTATGTTCAACTTATTAATCTATAACGAACTTGTTCTCTTGCGAGCAATTTAATAAAATAAGTTGGAAGTATATCGGCTGGAAATATTCCTCGTACCCGTTACTGAGTTCCTTTATCGAACAGTGGGTTTGGTCTAAACAACGCCACGTACTGAAGGTTTAATCATCATGTAACACATAACTTAGTCTAAACTATCGCTAGGGAAAAAAAAAATCTAATCACGACATGCGTTCTTGACTAGATTTCAAATCATTCCAAAATTGATCACGGCATGCGTTCTTGACTAGACTTAAAATCATTCCAAAATTGGTCTAATCACGGCATGCGTTCTTAACTAGACTTCAAATCATTCCAAAATTGATCTTCATATCACCATATCACGTCACATAGAGATCATAGAAGCAAGTAGATCATCTAGACTAGATTATAATCAATTCGAACAAAGAAAAATAATTATGCACAAGATGTTATTGAGATCACAATCGGCTAGAGTTTTTATCCATCTTAAATAGCGTATATTTTTCTTTTCTTTACTTTCTTTTCAACATGAGAAATATTAAGGACAATATTCATCGGGTGAGTACTGCGAATGATCGGGTTTTTCCGGTATGGTTTTCCATACCTATCTCTTTTATAAATTTTTATTTTTGATTTAAGAGAGCGGGGTAGAATCCTTTTGTATTCCTATTTTTCAAGAACTTTAAGAAAATTACTTAGAACAATGTCAAGTTATATGGTCAATGTCGCGAGGTGTGAACAATTAGGGTTTCCCTAATGTATCCTCACGCGGTTTCCCGTGCTCATGGTTCCCATAGGAGCAGAGACCTCTCGACAAAGTTCATTAAATAAAACACGGATACGCAACAAATGGTCATAAACAACTAGCCAATTGAATCAATCAATTTATATCATCATGCATCATTATTTTAATCGTTCTACACCTTCTTAGTTCATCTACATTTCACAACATAAATCAACTCCAATCAATCAAGGAATTCAAATCATGTCTCATCTCAAACATAAGTCATGCTTCGATTTATCCACGATGTATCAAGACCAATTAGCTCAAAAAACAATCAAGATTTTGCATGCTCACAAGACACTAAAATAAAACGACGAATGCACGCATAAAAAGACACCCCTCCCCCTACAATAATTAGAGCAATGCCCTCATTGTGGAAAGTAAAGATCTAGAGAGTAGGGATAGAGAAACGTCCCTAAATTGTGGCATTCGGAACAACAAACGAAAAGAAAACCTGCAAACACAAACTAAGAAACAAAGGAAAAAAAAGTTAGCTGAAAACACACTCACACGAAAAGGAAAGGAAAGCAATAAAGGTACCTCAACAGTGAGATAAAGGCTCACTGTTGGTCGGGAGGAGGATAGGTGGGTGCGCCGCTAAGGGTCCAAGAGGACCATTGTAGTTGCATCTACCGGAGTAGCCGGGTTTGCTCCTCCATCGCCCGGTTCTGAGCCTCCCACTATTGTTGGTGTGTGTCGAGGCGAGTATGGAAGTTGCGGATGTCAAATCGCATCTCGCGTATCCCCGTGATGACCTCGGAAGTGAACTGATCCCATTGAGCGTTCCATTGAGGTTGGGTGCCCCATTGAGACTATCCGCCCCATTGTGACTGGGTACCCCATTGAGGTTGGGTACCCCACTCGGATCCACCGGCGATGTCCACGTGGTCATAGCCTAGCCAAGAGGTGTCGGCTTCGTCCTCGGCTTGCTCGTCCTCCTCGTGCTCGGACGAAGCTTCCTCACCATCCTCCATATGCGCATCTCCCGGTTCTTCGGATGCATTAGATGCTCGGGATGCGACTTGGGCGTTTAGATAGCACCGCACACAATTCCTCCGCTCTTGTGGCACTAACTCGGTGCGAGAGAGAGCAAATGGTGCACCCCCTTCAATTCGTTGATGTCGATGTATTTGGTGAGGAGTGACTTATGGTTGGGAGGGCCATTGGCACCGATGAGCTTGAGGTGCATGGCTAGTGGGGTGGCAAGGTGTAGAAGGGACGCATGGGCCTGCTCCCGCCGTTGAATCGACTGGATGACCTCAAATATGAAATAAGATGGACATATCTTCATCTTCTTGATGGCGCAATGGAGTAGGAAGCATTTCACTGTGTTCACTTTGTTGGCTTGTTCATTGCCCAAGATAGAGTAGGCAATGAACTTATGTAGGATGCCGATCTCGGGGTCTCGAAGAAAGCCACTGGGCATTCCTCCCGACGCCCAATTATGAAAACCTATAAGCTCAAACCAAGCTAGATTCGGATTAAATTCCAGGGGCACCTGATGGAGCCCCGAAGTAGGAAATCCAAAGATGGATTTCATCATAGCAGTGGTTATGGTATGAACAATGCCACGATAATAGAATTTAAACGATTTAAAATCAGAGGCAACATCAAAAGTAGTGAGGAATTCAAGTCCTAACTCCCTATAACCATCAATTTCTAATCTAGTATATTTATCCAAACCAATGTTCTTCAAATAACGAGTTAATTTAGATGCAATGCCTAAGCTAGACATAAGATCTCAATCTAAAGTGCGTGGAAGTGTGAGATCAAGGGAAATAAAACGAGTATAGAGTGTACCCTCTTAATTGTTATAAATTGGAAACGGGGCACCGAAAGTTGGGATGTGGTCACGAATGGGATGAAATTCCTCGTCGCCGTCTCCTTGTCGGCTAGATTGCCCCACCTCACTAGTCTTGGATCTTTTTCTCCCCATTGGAATTTTGACAAACACTTGGTGTGAAAAAGTAGAGATGGAATGAGGGTTTGGGATTTGGATTGAATTTGTGGGTGAAAAGAAAATTTGATCGGATAGAATGATAGAAGATGGAAAAGTAGTGGTGAATCCAAAGAATTGGATGAAATTATGAAGTATGGAAAGAGGAATTGAAGATTGAGAAGGGTCGGGGTTTTGAGAAATTGGAGATAAAGAATGGGGGAAAAGTGGGAGAAATAAGGAGAGAGAAGGTAAAATAGAGTGGTTTCGGGTGGCCTCAACGGCCGCTGTCAGCGGTCGCTGAGTGTGGGTACGTAAATGGTTGAAGGTGTTTTGGGAGGATTTACGAAACATAGGTCAGCGGCCGCTGACTCGGTGTGGTGCACGTCCGTGGTCGCTAGCGCGGGGCACTGGCGTGTGGGCTGAGCGCGAGGTCAGCGGCCGCTGAGCCTGCCGCAGTCACTAACCTTGCTCTTGTGAAATCCATACTTTTCCTTCGTGAATTGTTTTCGACTCGGTTTCTCCCAACTCGTCGATACCTACGGACATAGAAAAAGACCAAAAATAAATAAAGGAATCAAAATAAAATAAAATAAAAATAAAAAATAAAAATAAAAAATATGAAAAATGGGAAAAACGAGTGTGGGTTGCCTCCCACGAAGCGCTTTATTTTACGTCGTTAACTCGACGGGATGGAACCAATTCAACCGGGAGTGTAAGAATGGGAACTTGACTCCGCAACTTCAGGTACGAGGTCATGTTCGAGATACGATTTAACTTGTTGCCAATTGATTCAAAATGACATCTTCTCCCTTGTCGTATGTGGTGCGTCGCCCTTTGATGGAGAAAATTTCCTAAGGATGAGCAATCCTCTCTTCTGGGATTTGGCCTTATCGAGACTTGGCTTAGATGTGGCTCTTGAGCACATGAGTTTTTGCATAAGTTGATGAGTATTTGTGTCGAGAAACGCGGTCATGATCATCGGCTTGGGTGAAGGGTGTAATTGTTGGTTTCTCTTAGAGTTTTGCTCGCCCGTCAACATCTTCACTCAGCCGGTCTCTCTTTTTGCGTCCAAAATCTTCTCTTGAGCAACATTCTTACTATGAAAAGTCTGCATTATAGATTTCTCAACGAAAGGGTTAATAGTATCTATATAGCACGTATCAATCAAATTGACAGAATTGGCAGTGTGGACTTGGTGAGCAGAAAAAGATACTTCCTTATCAAGGACCGACATTTTAATGGTACTATTTTTGACATCAATAATAATATTAGTAGTAGCCATAAAAGGTCTCCCTAGGAGTAGTGTATGCCCGACTCTGTCCTCACATACATCGCCTATCTCAAGAACAACAAAATCAACAGGTATGATCAATTCGCCAATCTTAACAAGAACATCTTCAATTATACCTTTTGGGTGTCTCACGGATCTATCGGCTAATTGAAGGGACATTCGAGTGGGTCTTAATTTACCTAATTCTAATTGTTTAAAAATAGAATATGGCATAAGATTAATTCCCGCTCCTAGATCTAGCATGCCAGACGCTGCCTTACCGTTACCTAGAGTAATATCAATAACGAAGCTACCTGGATCGCGTCTCTTAGGAGGTAAAGGCTGCTGCATGATCGTACTCGCCACTTTAGAGACTGTCACTAACTCTTGATCGTCGAGTTTCTTCTTTTTTGAAATCAGCTCCTTGAAGAATTTGACATAAGATGAGATATTCTTAATCGCTTTGAGGAGTGGAACGTTCACTGTTACTTTGGATAGCATCTTGTAAAGATCTGCGAACTGCTGCTCGCTTTTAACATCCTTTAGCCTGCTAGGATAAGGAATAGGCGGAACGTATGGATTTACCGCCTTGTGAAGCTCCTTATTGGACTTCTCTTTCTCCTCCTTTGGTGGCACCTTATCGATTTTTCTCTGAGATCTCATCTTCATCTTGGTTTTCACCACCTTGCCATCCTTTAGAACGGACACTGCTTGCACTTGATATGGTTGTTGTCCTTGTGTAGGAATTTTCCCCGTCTGATGGCTTTGTTGTAACTGGTTAACAATGCCAAAAATCTGCCCTATGGCCATCTCGAGGCGCTTGATTGTTGCATCTTGAGCCTCTCGAACCTTCTTGCTCTCTTGCATGAATGCGGCTTGACTATCTTCAATTGATGATCTTTGGGGAGGAACATGTTGAGGTGGAAATTGTTGCACCGGTGGTGGATAGAATTGTTGTGGTTGTGGTGGAAAAAATTATTGTTGTGATGGTTGTGGTGGATAATACTGTTGTTGTTGATATGGAGGGCGAAAATTCTGCGCCGGTGGCCGTCTGTTTTAGAAATTTTGTGCTCCATGCCCTTGGAATTGGGGTTTCCATCCTGAGTTTTGTTGAGGCTGAGGCTGGGGTGTAAATTCCTGTGCTGCGTCAACCTCGGCTTGCCCTTCAGATGTCATCTCTCCCATTCGTGGACATCCCTCTACAACGTGGCCAAAGTTGCCACAAATACCGCATGGCTCAGGTGCAACTTGGGAAACAGACGGTGATGGGGGTCGGTTCATCTTCAATTCTTGTAGCTCCCTCATCATATCCGCCATTTGTTTCTTAAAATTGGGGCTTGTAGTCACTGCGCTGGCTTCCATTCGTCTCGGTCGTGTGGATATCTGATGTAAACTTGGAGCTAGGATCTCGAAGATCTCGTTCATCTCCTCCGCCGTCTTGACTGCAATGTTTCTTCCCGCCGAACTGTCCACCATGAATTAAGTAGTTTGGAGCAAACCATCATAGAAAAATTGACAAAGCATCTCCAGTGCCATTTGATGGTGAGGGCACTGTTGAAGTAGCTCTTGGAATCTCTCCCATGCCTCATGGAATGGCTCGTCGTGTGCTTGCGCGAAATTCATTATTTTAGTATATACCGCTTGAGTTTCGTGATGTGGATAATACTTCAACATAAATTTCTCACAAGTAGATCCCCAAGTGGTGAGTGTTTCGAATGGAAGAGATAAGAACCAAGATTTGGCCCTATCCTTCAATGTGTAAGGGAAACACTTCAACTTGAGTTGATTCTCCGTCAGCGAGTGAAGCGGGAAAGTCTGCACCACCGTGCAATATTCTCGGATGAACGTCAACGCGTCTTCACTCGGGAGTCCATGGTACGTCGGAAGTAGTGATTGATGGTGTGGCTTCAACTCATAGTTTCAGACTGCGGTATCGAGAACGATGGCTGAAGTAGCAGTTGTCCCGAACTTGGGCTTAGTGAAATCGCCCATATATCGCAGTCTCTCATCCGCTCTTTCATTGACCATCTCTTTGAATAAACGCGGAAACGAAAATTCATCAATGTGCTCAATGTCTTCTTCTACGGTGGCTATGATAACACGTTTCCGGTTTATGTTATCAATGAAGGGCGTCAATGCCTTCTTAGCACTGCAGCGACCTTGCATAAACAACACTCAACAAAAACGTTACGTGTACCACAATATAGAAAAAGAAAGTAAACATAATAAATAAAAGAAAATAAAAGGAAAAATAAAAAAAGAAAAAGAACAATGAATTAAATCGCCTAAAGTCTTCCCCAACAACGGCGCCAAAAGGAAAAGTAATAACTTTGAAATTGAATACAAAAGAAATACGGAATGAAATCTAGAAATTGAAATCATAAACAATAAAATGAATTTAAAGCAATAAACGAAACAGGAATACGTAAAGGGAAAACGAATGAACTCGAATTAAGAACTGGAAACGGTCTTTGAATCCACAACAAAAAAATCTGAAAACGAACTACGAACTACGAATGTTGTAATCGGCTAACTTGAAAGCGAAAAACAATGTAAAGAACTATCTAGGTCTCGACTCTCGGATCGAGGTCGAGACGAGCTAAACTATGAACGAAAAATATAAGAAAAAGTGCTGGAAAAGTAGTCTAAAGTGTTGTATGAAAACTGGAGACGAAAGTCTGGTCGAAAGTCAACGGTCGAAAGTCATGTCTTCGAATGAGAATCACGCCGAGCATATATAGGTGAGAGGTGGGTCAGCAACCGCGTAGGGGTCAGCGGCCGCTGACTCGGTGGCTCCGTGCCAATCTAGGGTTGGTTGCAACGGCCCCGAGTTAGCCGCAAAGTCAGCGACCGTTGACTTGCTCTGGCGCGCGCTCTTCGGCTGGCTCGGGCGCTGGTGCGTATGGCCTAGTCAGCGGCCGCGGATTGTCACGTGACCGCTGACTAGTGCATAGGCACTTGTCTTCGTTTTCTCTTCGTTTCTTATTTCTTCTTCGTTTCTTTTCCAACTTTGACGCTCTTTTAGGCCAATGATCCTGAAACATAAATCGGGCTAAAACATCACGGAACGAGGGAAAATAGTACGAATAAAGACACGGAAATCATAAGTTTAGAAGAACAAAAGGAGACTAAACAGTAACTCTCTATCCTATCATGGCCATGATCACCATAAACAATCCCACGTCCTGGTGCTCCTTTCAAATAGCACAAAATTTGTTCTACTGCCTTCCAGTGGTCGATAGTTGGTGATGACATATATTGACTTACTACGCTGACTGGAAAAGCAATATCAGGATGTGTAACCCTCAATTAGTTCGGCTTGCCAATCAATCTACGATATCTCTCTGGGTCTTCAAATGGTACACCCTCTTTAGTCAGTCATAAATTCGGTATCATCGGAGTACTACATGATTTGGCTCCCAGATTTCCTGTTTCAGATAGTAAGTCAAATACATACTTTCTCTGAGATAAGAAAATTCCTTTCTTGCTTCTCAATACTTCTACGCCAAGAAAGTACTTAAGTTCACCCAGATATTTCGTCTTGAACTTAGTAGGTAGAAAAGTTCTCAATGATGAAATTCCGATAGAATCACTGCTGGTAATCACAATATCATCCACATATACAACCAATAAAATAAGACCACCATCAGTTGCCTGTAAAAAGGAAGAATCATCGGAAGCTGACTGCTTTAAGCCAAATTCATCTACTGCACGTGCAAATGTGCTAAACCATGCACGAGGACTTTGTTTCAAACCATATAACGACTTGTGAAGCTGACACACCCTATGAGACTCCCCCTGAGCAACAAACCTGGGTGGTTGCTCCATATAGATTGTGTCACGAAGGTCGCCATGAAGAAAAACATTATTGACATCCAACTGATATAATTGCCAATGATGATTGGCTGCCAAGGATATAACAAGCGGAATAGAAGTAAATCTTGCAACCAGAGAGAATGTCTCAGAGTAGTCAACGCCATAAATCTGAGTATATCCTTTTGCAACCAAACGAGCTTTCAGGCGAGTAACAGATCCATCGGGATTAACTTTAATAGTAAACACCCATTTGCATCCAATTGGACGTTTACCAGCCGGTAGGTCGACCATTTCCCAAGTACCGTTAACTTCTAGAGCATTCATCTCCTCTATCATAGCGTCCTTCCAACCTGAATGAGTCAGTGCTTCGAGGATAGATTTAGGAACAGAGGCAAGAGTCGAGACAAAAGCTTGGGCGGACGAAGATAAGTGATCATATGACACAAATGAAGAAATATGGTAAGTGCAGGAACGCTTACCTTTTCCAAGAGCAATTGGAAGATCTTCAGTTGGTGCAGGATCAGACGACTAAGCTATTGGTTCATCAGGACCTGAATCAGGCGGATGAGGGATCACGTTATCAGGAGCCGGAGCGGACGGACGACGAGTATAGTGATGAACGACATGAGGACGAGGCATATCAGAGAGAAATAAAGGCTCAAGAGGCGGGATAATATTGTAGATCAGGAAATCACAGCTCTCAGGCTCAGGTGGAGAAGTGGAGTCTGAAGTGAATGGTGTATGTTCGAGGAACGAGACGTACCGACACAAGGTACTTGTTCAAAGTTGGACAATAACATCGATACCCTTTCTGGACATGAGAATACCCCGGGAAGATACACTTAACAGACTTGGGATCGAGTTTAGTAACAGAAGGACGAACATCACGCACAAAACAGGTGCTTCCAAATATCTTAAGTTCAATCGGGTATAATGACCTAGAAGGAAAGAGAACATGAAAGGGAGACAAACCAAACAGAACAGACGATGGCATACGGTTAATAAGAAAGCAAGTAGTAGACACAGCATCAGCCCAAAAGGGCTTCGGAACTTTCATGGCAAACAATAAGGCTCAGGCGGTTTCAAGAAGATGTCTATTTTTTCTTTTAGCAATACCATTTTGAGCGGGCGTGTCAACACAAGAGGTTTGATGCAGAATGCCATTAGACCTCATATAAGAGTGAAACTGTGCACATGAAATTGAGTTTGAATTTCAGCACATAAGGCAGAAAAATGAGTAAACAACTCAGAACGGTTTATCATTAAATAAAGCCATATCATACGAGAATGATCATCAATAAAATTAATAAAGTATCGAAAGCCAGTTTTAGATATAGTAGGACAGGGACCCCAAACATCGGAATGAACTCACTCAAAGGGAGCATCAACTCGTTTATTGACTCGAGGACGCAAACTAACACGATGATGTTTAGCAAAATGACACGACTCACAATCTAACGAAGATAACCCAGAAAATTGAGGACACAATTTCTTGAGCAACGGAAGAGAAGGATGACCCAAACAACAATGTGCATCCATAGGAGAGATAGCTCCAACACAAGCTACATAAGAGGATGGCTGTGTATCAAGAATGTAGAGGCCACCTGATTCATGTCCTTTACCAATAATCTGCTTCATCGTAAGATCTTGAAACAAACAATAATAATGAAAGAATGGGGCACTACAATTCATGTGACGTGTGAGTTTGCTAACAGATAACAAATTAAACGAAAGATGGAAAAGGCTAAGAACGGAAGATAACGATAGTGAATGGGTGAGATGAACTGTGCCCGATCCACTAACAACGGATTGTGAACCATCAACAAGGGTAACATGGTTTATATTCTGGTGGGAACGAAAGGACGAAAACAAATCAGGATTACCTGTCATGTGATCTGTAGCACCCGAATCAATGACCCACTTGGTTGATGAAGAAACAACACAGTTAGTAGGGTTACCTGAATCAGCAAGGACGGTGGTAGGAGTAGATATCTGCTCCTGATATTGCACATACTTTGCATACTCCGTAGCAGAGAAGGTGACATAATCACTCGAAGGACCGATGGTGTTGCTGCTATCAACAATGTGGGAAGATGGATGAGATTTCTTGTTACGGAGCCGCGGACAATTGCGTTTGATATGCCCAATGCCATGGTAATAACGACACTCAGCACTCTCATGCCATTGTTGACCTTGGCTGGAAGGGTTCTTAGAACCACCGGACTTGTATGGAGGCTTTCCAGAAGCCGAATTCGGCGCTCGACCAAGTAAGGCACTGTTGTGCTGTAGGGAGGAAGCAGTAGTGGAACGCTCGGTGCGAAGGAGTTGACTGAATACTTCATCCAGGGATGTGATTTCAGCATCAGAGAGAACCTAAGACTTGCCAGTACCAAAATCAGATGGAAGACCAGCCAAGAAACTCCTAACGACCATCTTCTCCCTCTGGTCCTGTTGTACCCTAACATCTTAATCGAAGGGAAGCATCGCATTCAATTCTTCATAAGTCTTCTTGAAAGCCTTAAAATAGTCTTTGAGAGACCTTTTGCCTTTATCAGGCCTATAAAATGTCTGGCACACCTCATACATGCGATTCACATTCTTCTTGTTGGAGTAAAGAAAGTCAAGGTATGTCAAAAGACTCTTAACGGTCTTACAGTGAGTAACAAGGCCAATAACTGAACTGTTAATCGAGTTTCGTATTTGCAAAAATAGACAAGCGTCTTCTCGAAGCCAAACCTTTGATTTAGTTTCATCAGATGGAATTTCATCAGTAATATGATGATCCATGGAAATACTGAGAAAATAAAGCTCAATAGCTTGACGCCAATCCATATAATTATTAGTAGATTACTTATGTTCTGTGATTCGAGACACCATAGACACCACATCACTGGATCGAACTTCCATAAATTTAGTTGATGCATCCATATCAATATTCAATCAGAAGCAACGTATAAATCAAAACCGGAGACTCAAATACACCAAATAATCCAAAAAATCTCCAACAAATCTCGCACCGACACGATGCAGATCGAAAATAGGTCGAAAAGATACCAAGAACACGTTGAGGAAGTGGCAGAATCGAAAAAATAGGTCGATGTGCAGGCACTGCCGACTGCAGGAACGCGTGTGGGCTCCACGCGCCGACTCCGGCCACCGGAATTTGACCCGAGGTGCGTGGGAGGGTGGCGAAGCCCCCTGGATAGGCGGTGTAGTCGGACGATGGCTGTAGATGGAGGAATCGACGGCGCCGTGAAATTGCATGGTGAATCTGGGCAGAACAGGCTCGCAACCTTTGCGACTCTCCTCTGCCATGCACGCACCGGTGAACGGCGCCGGAGTGGTGGCCGTAGGTGCGCCGGGAAGTGGCGCTTCGGGTGGGGGCAGAGGTGACAGCCGATTTGAAGCGGAGACGAAATGGGTGGCTGCACACTCCAACTGTGCAGAACCCTAGGTTTCAAAAATTGGGAACCCTAATTTTCAAAATCTGAGAACCCAAACCCTAATTTTCGGTCAAGCCTAGAACCTAAGCCTCTGATACCATGTCGAATCGTATAATTGGAGAATAAAATCGTATATTAATTAATGGAAGAAAGTACATATTTATAGATAATTAAGGCTATACTATACTAGGAAATAATATCTCTAATACTAATAATAATATAAACTCAATATTATAACCGAGAGGATTATCGTTTCACTTGCTAATGGTGGCTGTAAGCAAGATGTTCAAAGGGTACAAGGTTTAATGGAGATTAAGGGATTTGTTTTGTCTGAACAAGCGAAGCTAACAGAGCTGGCATCTCAATCATTTCGAATGAAAAGTAAGAAGATACAAAAGTGAGAAAGATAATAAAGTATTCATCAAACTGTCCATGCTTGATGGTACATTCATTTAGTCATGCTAGCTTGTTATAACTCTCTTTGTTAAACTTTTTTAGTCATGTTAGTTTGTTAAGTGCTGGAAGTCTCTTTTCTAACATCCCTAGTCTGAAGTATGCTTTCATAGGAATTTGGTGATTCTTATGTGCTCCAAATTATACTACTATACTAGTTACTATACCTAGTGTAAATATGCACATGCACTAAATAAATGTGACTTTACCAATGTAACATCTACGAGAATGAATTATAATAGTAATCTCCTTGTGGGAACCCATTTAGTCTCTTCATTTATTCTTCACGTTGCTCCACCGCAACTCTCACCACATCCACGGAAATGATTCCTCCTATCTCATTCTCACCACACCCTCGAATGTATATCACAAACATTTGTGTTTGATTTGACATAACATCCACGACAAAGATAGGGAAAATATATAAATATGTGTAGGGATAACAATTTACACACGGGTACCCGATACCCGCAAATACCCAACCCTAACCTATTACGTCTTTTTATTTAAGTGCCGATATGCGATTATAGTCATTTATAGTAAAATTAATATCCAATTTTCCTTAATATACATGAGCATCGGACATTTGTATATTAAAGGAATACTTAATTATGCGAGTAAGTTGATCTTATAGTTATCTATTAATTTGTTGTAAGAGGTGTTGTGAGGTGGTGAAGATTGTTAGAATATATATCTGTATGTATTGAAGGAATACTTTCTAGTCTCATCCTCTAATTATGTATCGATCTATATATGTGGATGATAGCCTTACAATCCCAATCATGCTGCTGTTGTTTCTCATATTCGCACTATATATTCATTTATTATATCTTACAAGGTAATTAAATCATCTAGAATGAACACACACAATTTAAACAGTCAACCATCATGCACCATGAAAATTATGATCCTAGTTTCTGGACCAGCCCGTGCATGGTGGATAGAGACTCTACCTCCCAATATGTGCCCGATGACGAGCCGGGCTCCACCTCGTCCTTAACCTACGAGCAGCTCAACCGGGCAGCGGACAACATTTCCTCCCACCTATCTTCAAATTTAGTTGTCTGATGTATGATTATGTGCCATTTATGTTTTCTTAATTTTGAGATTCACCCTTTTTACAGGCTCTTATTGCATTTGTCATTTGTCAATTACAACTATGTCATTCAATATATATATGTGACTCTCCGATTAGTTCAGTTCTTTAAAGTGTTTCAAAGTCTGCTCAATTTTTTTCTTGAAATCGTATGTATGAAATTCCTTATTGATTGGTGTGGTTGTAGGATTTTGGGTCTTCAAAAGAATGTCTCCATCATAAGTCTTGTTTTTACTTCGCGATTGGATTGTTTATTGGAGTATCTTTTGGATATTTTGGATGTGTATTTCATCTTCAAGTACATGTAATCTTAAAATAAAGCAATATATGTCCAAGTAGTAATATTTATCCCTGTCATAACATATATATAACTATAAATGTATTTCTAAACTTACATCTTATGATTTAAAAAGTGGCCTAGTGTAGCTATGTTTGATTAATTGATCTTGTGCAATTCTAAGATTAATGTGTATTGTGTTATACTATTTTGCAGAGTTTGGTTGTCCTAAATATTAGAACACATATTTATACTTGTATTCAGATTATCTCATGGAATTGAGTCTCGACTACACAACAAGATTCAAAGAGGTTCGTGAGGAGTGACTACTTGAGTGATTGATCAAAATTTGATTAGGTTATGTATGAAATTATATTGTAAGCATATGATATTGATTAACCATTTTGATAATTAACATATTAATTAAATACATTAAATCGTGTATTTGGATGATCTTATTATAATAAACATATTTAGTTTTGATGGACATATTTTGCATTGAATAATATCAATTGCACTCAAATTCTTTCATTCATGAAACCACCATTGTTGATGTGAAGGTGTTTTTGTTGACAATATTTATACAAAAAATATGGTAAAATTGACAACACCTGAAGAATACGGCGATGCAAAGTTATGATATAATAATGAAAAATATAACTCTCTCCAATGCAATTAAATAAAAATAAAAATAATAACATCATATTTGATTTAATTATTTTAACAATGTATTGACGAAGAACACGTCAAACGCAAAGGTGACGAAATAACAATGCAAAATATAACTCTCTCTAATGCAATTAATTAAAAATATAAATAACAATATCATCTCTGATTTATTTTAACAATGCATCCACTTACATAATGAAATCCAAATATACACTATGTCCATGCAAACTATGTCCATGCAAACATGTTACCAAAATAATTAAATATGCAGAACATAAATTTACTTGGACCATCCATCGTTTTTTTTTTTTTTTTTTTTTTGCAAATTACCAATTCTTCTTCCAACAATCACAGACAAAATTAATGATTATAATAGGTATAGCTATAATGATATCAATTAAATTATGGTAACCGACATTCCCTAAATTTATGCCAAAAATATTGTCTTTCATAAAAAATCGGTAATCATAGTAGTACTTATAAACATATTTTCTCTCTCCATAACAAAACCATCGAATTAATTGTTATGTATAAGATATTTTCTTTATCATCATAAAATTACAATGTTATCCTTACGATTATATTTATGGTAAATTTTAGGGAAAAAGACGGGCCGGTCCATTATGACCAAATATTGGGCAAAAAAAACCATCAAAGAAACTTGTTATCATACGGCCCCAAATTACAAGTGGATGGACCAAAAAACCACCCATATAAATAGGGATTTTTTAGCTGCAGTAAATATTCAAAAAATCACTTCAATTACTCGCGCCTCTCCACTTCCCATTACTCGCGCCTCTCACTTCCCACGATCTCTGCCAAAACCCTCGCTAAACCAAAAACCAGAAACCTAAATCTCCGAGCAAGAGAAAGCTACTAATCGGCGCGAAACCAGCACCGATAAGGAACTGAATCACCGTTCAAAAACCACCATTAATCTCCGGCGATATCAACAGTAAAAAGGTAAAATTCACATTACAATTTGAGTTCGTCATTTTGTCTAAATCACTGGATATTTTGTTGAAAACACACAAACCAAAATGATTTTGCAGTTTCCGAAACCATCACTGTTGAATCTTAAACGATAATCTATTTAATTGTGGTTTCCGAAACCATCACTGTTGAAAAAATTGATGGATATAGTTGATTCTCACCAATGATGAAATGATTTTGAAATAGACTTGCATGCAACCATCACTAACGCTTGTTCGAACCAAAATAAGAATGATTTTGCATTCAATTGTGGTTTTCAATATTTTAACATCTAATTGTGGTTTTCAAATTTCCATTGTAGATAATCAGAAATATGACGAAGAGAAGAAATGTTGAAAATCCAGCACAACAACATGACAACGATTTTGAGGCTTATGGTAAGGAAAAATGAATTCATGGTTTAGATTTGATGGTATTATGGTTTATGATGATGGTTCATTAATTCTGATGCTGATGGTTAACTAGGCTTTATGCATAGGTTAAGGGATTCAAAGTAAATGATACATTACTTATGTTCTAATGGTTCATTAATTATATTCTGGTGGTTCACTAAGCTCTGTGTATTAGTTTAGGCTTCATCATAAATGGTTCATTTGTTATGTGTTGATGGTTCACTATTACGTGTGTATTAGTTTAGATTGTGATTCTAGATGGTTCATTTATTATGTGTTGATGGTTGAATATGACATGTGTATCGGTTTAAGATACAATACTTCTAGTGGTGGTTCACCATGCCTACAGTAGTGGTTTAAAACTTCAACAGACATGGTTCTTTAATTATGTTCTAATGGTCATCTAGACCTGCTGTAATGGTATGCTGGTTCAGGTTAGATGGGTCATTTAATATGTGCTAATGATCCAATCTCACTAATGTGTTGGTTCATGCATTAAACCAAGACATTATGTAATCATATGCTGATGGTTATTTTATAGAATAATATAGAGGTCTTAGTTGTGATTCATTTGTTCTGTGTTGATTGTTATACAGATCATGCTCAGATGGGTTTCTAATTTAAACATGTAGTTGACAATAATACATTCATATGTTTCTGTAGACCAACACCGGCAATCAAAAACCAAAAAAAGGAAAACTGAAGCAAGTACATCACAAATGGCAAAGGAACCGAAAGGTAATAACCAAAAAACCACATCACTTTTTGACAAGTCAATTGAGAATTATTTACGCATGATTAACAATGGTCAAAAAAAATATATGCAGGTTTCAAATGCCGAATTGCTTCTCTACCAAGTGAACTCAAACAAATGAACCTCCAAGACTGTCACATGAAAGTCATCAAACGCACCCCATTTTCATTATTCATTCAGGCGATGCTCAGTGGTTCACTAAACCTGAACCACTGCCAAAAAATTGATGCAGATCTACTCAGTATTGTCAAATGCTATGACAAGAACTACAACGACTTTGTTGTGGGAAATACTATGATGACGCTTGATGAATCTGCCCCAGAGCTGATATTTGGTGTCGTTTCAGGAGATCTACCAATTCTTCTGAATGTAGAGGAGTACGACACAACCGATTTCTTCAAGAGTTGTTATCCGGAGAAACTGAACCAAGAAAAGAACAACCCCAATTATAGGCTGTCCAAAACACTCTTGAAGACGAAAATTGTCGAGCGGATAAATGACACAAGTGCAAAGACTGTGGAGGAGGTTGCTTCGTTGGTAACGCTCTACATGTTGTGTACATTCTTCGTGGTACCAAATAACAACTATCTGTCATGGGCATATACCGAGACAGTGAAGGATCTGACAACGTTGTCAAAATATAATTGGTCTGCACACATAGTCAAACATGTTTTCAAAAGCCTCAAATCTGGACAGGAAAAACTGGACAAATGCCTGATGATTCTACCAGTAAGTGTCTGTCCAACATCTTAAATAAATTTTATTTAATTAACCAATTAATATGATAAACTTACAAATTTCGTTTACTGTATGCAGTATTTGTTATGTGAGAAAACTGATATGCTGAAACCAGTGGATAAAGATGCTTTCCCAAGGTTCCTCAAATGGGATCTTAGAGAGCTGACACCGTTGCTGAAACTGGGGACATTGGGTGCTTCCAAGTTCAACCTGAGATTCGTAAGTCCAAAAAAAATGTGGTTTAAAACAGTCCTAAAATGTGGTTTTCATATTTCAAAAATACCTGGAGTAGTGGTTTAGCATATTACAATAAGTGGTTTAATAGTTATGTACTGATGGTTCAATATGTCTGATTATATGGTTTAGGACAACAATATACAGAGTCCATTACCTAGTTGCTGATGGTTCTATATATCTAATGTAATGGTTCAGGATATCAAACTATATGGTTCATTCTCACCGTGCTGATGGTTCACTGTGATGCATATAACTGGTTGATTCATTATATGATGATGGTTTAATATGTCTAATATAGTGGGTTAGGAAATCAAACTAAATGGTTCATTATGTATGTAGTACTGGTTCATTTCATGTATATAGATGGTTCGTTACATATGTCCTGCTGGTTGATTATGTTTGATGATATGGATATTACTAAATCTCTATTTGTGGTTCATTCATTTTTCTATATTAAAATGAATACAGAAACTTATCAACAATATCACTGCTGCGGAGAATGAAAAGAGAAGGCTTGAGGAATTAAAAGGACACACACACAACGAAGAGCCTAGAGATAATGTTGATGACATCAACTATATGGCACATCCGTTCGTTCAACAGTCAATCCACATATCGGCTGCAAATATGGAGAAATCGGACAACCAACTGGCTTCATTAACTGCAGAACGTGACAGTCTACAAAACAAGGTGGCACAGTTAACTGAAGATTTAAAGCAAGTGGCTGAAGAAAACAACATTCTGAGAGTGGAGGTTGAAAGACTGCAGAGCATCGAACCTACTGCATCACAAGTTGTCATGTCAACAAGCGCCGAAAAGAGTGCAAAAATCGTTGACCAAGACATCGTGATCAGATCACTCAGACAAGAACTGGATGCCCTGAAGAATGAAATGCTGGATAAACTGGGTGAAAAAGAACACACCATCCAAAAGTTGATAGCAGAGATTGAGAGCTTGAAGAGAAAGATGCCAGAGACGCCGAAAGCTCCAGAAATTAAGGCCACAAAGACGACTGGCAAACCGAAAGCACCGGAAACAAAAACCAGTGAAGCAACGAACAAGGAAGCCCCAAAAGCCACAACAAAAGAAGCCCCAAAAACTCAACAAACTGAGCCATCCTCCCTTGCAAAAAGAATTATGGAACGCACGGACAGAAAACAGAAGAAGCTGCACACACCTACTGAAGATAAACAAGGAAGAGGAGGGAAACCAGAAACACGAGGTAGAGGTAGAGGACGAGGAAGAGGAATAGGAAGGGGACAAGGAAAGAAGCAAGAATCTCAAGAAGAGAAGGCAGCTGATAAGAATGAGGAGGAAATGACAGCTGCCGTACCAAAAAGGCCCGATATCATCTTCGACAAAACTTGTCCAGGATACAAGTACCTACCTCGGAAAGAATATGATTACATCATCAAAAAGTACAATGATGGAGGAATCGGGTACGTAATGATATACAGTTTAATTTATACTGATGATTCATAAAATTATACAGATGGTTCATAAAAATTATACAGATGGTTCAACATAAAAAGTAGATGGTTTATAATATTACCATAGATGGTTCAAAACATTTACACTTGCTTAACTACTGTTAAATTTGTTTTACAGGGAAGCAATCTGGAAAAGGGCTGACACACAAATGTTAACGGTGGCGAACGCTATCGAACTCCTAGAAGGAATGAAGATTGGATCAGAGGTAAGAAATCATTTTTTTTAAAAAATAAATTAAAAATACTAACCCTAAAAATGTGACCAAAAATACAGCACATCGACAACTGGGCTCAAATAATCGGAGAGAGGCATCCTGAAAAATCGACCTACGTTTTCCCAACATTAAGCTGGGTAAGTATGAATGCAAAATTTGATTATTAAAATGAATTAGCTATAAAACAAATACAACAAATAAATGCAGCTATATGTCGCACGTTGTGAACAAAGCGAATACTACAAGGCAATGATGGAACAAGAGGTCGACAGCAGGATAGTTGAAGCCCTACAACAAAAACTCATGATCTTTCCCATGGCAACCACTGGTCCGGGATCTATCTCCGATGGCAATCTGGAACACTTCACCTTGCTTACATTTGATGTAAGCAACTGCAAATGGGCCCACTACAACTCAATTCAGTATCAAAAGGGTGAAAAGGACATGCATTTTCAGAGGTGTACAATTTTGGTAAGCACAACATGCTTTAAAACATTGGTTTAAAAACATTCAACTAGTGGTTCAAAAACAAAATCGAATGGTATCCAAAAAATCTTATAATGGTTGTGTGGTTTTATTAACAGATTGACCACATAGAGCATATAATCAAAACACGTTTTCGTCACTTGGACATGCCACTGATGAAGCCAGACTACGAGAGACAGTACACCTCAGAGCCAAGCCCAAAGCAAGAAATCATGAGCAACGACTGTGGCATAATTGTCTGTGTCATGATCAACAAAATGATAAAGAATCTACCTCAACTGAAACCAGTCCTCCTCGACACAGAAACAGTTGCAAAATACAGAGCTAAAATGCTTCAAATCTTCATTGAAGATGAATTGACAAGAGGGCAGTAGTCATATCAAGAACATGATTTAGAATATTCAACATCTGATTGTAAAAATGTTGGTACACTTTGCAAATTTCTGTTTTAAAACATTAATTAGTAGTATTTGTGGTTTTATATAGGAACAATGATGGTCTTAAGATTATGTGCATATGGTTTAAAAATTCCTCTTGGTGGTTCTCTTGTTAGTTTATTCTGGTTTTTGCATAATCTGGATAGAATAATAAAGTTAAGTTC
>JAPKLX010000038.1:2728216-2781909 GCA_026898415.1 Leonotis leonurus | reverse complement strand
CATCATTCTTCCGAAAGTTGGAATTATTAACTTTTCACCTTATCTCCGTATCGTAAAATAAGTGAATGGAAAAACAGACGCTGCTTCGATACGAGTTCTCGAACTTAAATTATGACGATAATGTCAAACCGAATTTTCTCGGTTTCTTTCTCGATTTCAGAAATTTCTGAAATGATTTTTAATTCACATTAGGAGTTCTAATCTTTAATACGAGTCTTTAAACTTTCAACGGATCTTGAATCCCTTGTTTATTCATAAATTTTTCTTTTATTCGGGTTTTTAATTATCGGGGTATTACAAGAAGTTTGAATCACCATGCCCAAAATCACCAAACTTCTTCATCGATCAAAGCAATATTGTCACTTCACATGTCAATCTACAAGAAAATCGAGCTAGAGTGAGACTTTTTTTTTAGTTAAATATGTGAAAAGTACTTAGAAATAAAATTGAATGAGTTATTTTACTAACCTCATTGATCACAATGGTCGCCCAATCCTCACGAACCTCGTCAATCTCATATTGAGAATATTCACTTTGATGGCACTGCAAAAAAACCCAAAAATATTTAACCCTCCCAGATCTGAATGTACAAAACAACTTACAAGCAAGCTACAACCATGGCTGATCTGCAAAATCTTAGCTCGCTTCCACCAACCCCACGTTGGCTGGCTGGCTGTGCTTGTTTGTTGTCCTAGGTGGCAGTTGCTCGTCCCCGTTTGCCTAAGAACACTCCATAAAGTTACCGATTTGGACTTGTGTCAAATTGGTGTCACCTGTCCTCTATAAATATTCTCCCAACAAAATCCCGAAATCTTTTGGAATATAGCTTTGGATCTACGGCTGAGATTGAGGTTGAATCAACCTGCAACGATTTGTATGCATGTTCGATCTTCTTGCTGATATCGTAGTCTTGTAAAACGAAATAACAAGTATGTCAACAAGAGATTTATATGTTAAATGAAGCAAATTAACAAGTATTATCAGTTAAGAAAGAAAACAAAAACAGCATGTCAACTTTGTCATTAAATTATGCATATTGCCATAATAATGTTAAGAACAGCATTACAAGAAAAGTAAATTAAAAGCTATACCCCACAAACAACTGTTTTCTAACAAACTGCCTAAACTACATTGCCACCCCATCTAAAAGACTCTTTGAATTATTCAACTACCATATTTAAAGTTGATAAAAAGGAAATTATCTCAATCTAACCAAATCAAACGGTAGTACTCAAATTTCTACTTAATGTGCATAAGAAAACACTAGTTGAATTATGAGGCATACAATCAATATAATGTTCATAGCAGGGTAGTAAATGATACATCATAAATAACATTAAAAGTTTACCTGTCAGCTAAAACTCGATCCATGTCTTGCAGCTCTGCTTCAAGGAAACGACAGCCACGCATGAACTTCTCATTTTGATATGATTCGTTCTTTCCTGAGAAGCAAGAGTTTCATGTTAGCTAACTAAGAGAGCCAGAAACTAATACAAAGCATTTATCAAGTATATTGATAATTACCTGTACGTAAAAGAAAAGGTGACAAACCCATTTTGTCTCGAGTACTATCATCACGGAAATGAAGACCTACTAAGAGACTGTAATCCATAATTCTCTCTGCCTCCAAGAACTCACAATCGCGATCAATTTTCCTAGAGAGATTAAACTTATTAGAAAAAAGCCAACATCTAAAATAGAAAAAATCAAATGAGAAGAGGAGGTATTGAAGCACTAACCTTGATAAGTTCTTGATACCAATTGGTTTGCAACCGAAATACGAAGTTCAAGTCAAGGTCCTTGAGAGTCATGGTTTCATCAATCTCTCCCTCGGGCTTATCCGTTGTGCAACCATGGGATGATCCTTTCAAATCAAACCTTCGATGAATTCGGTACTCTGAGCAGAACATGTTTCCCATAACAACGAAACGGATCTGTTCAATAATGTGGTTTTAAATTAGCTTATCTCATGGAAGCTCGTGACATTAATAGCAAACTTGAAAAATAGCTACAACAATGTACCTTGACGCCACCAACTGGTTTAACACAATGGATGCCAAAAAACTTGGTTACAAGGGTGTTTTCATAACGACAGACGTGCTGGTGATAACTTGGAAGCATCTTAGTAAGCACCTGAACAAAATAATTTGTCAAACTTCTATAATCACAAGGCAGTCAAAGTTCTATAATTTAGTTTTTTACTTTTCCAACAATAACAAGTCAAGAGTTAGACAACAAACCTTCACTTTTGATTTCTTCACTGTCTTGATCATGAATCTTTAACAGCATAACTCGGAACACTTAACAATCACACCTACTTCCAGTCTTATTTAATACTCTCAAGTCTCAATTATTCTACAATCACATATAAAACACAAAACACAACTGACCCTTGTGTAGAAATACTTTTTTGGTTGTACCCTTCGGATGACATAGTAGAACGCCTATTGTGTTCATATCATATGAGTGCACCATGAAACATAAGATGCCCTTTGCAGAACCAACTAATTTTGTGGACTTACAAATCCAAGCACAATGGAAACTACCATTTTCTTCATAATAAAGCAAAAACAAAATATTTTGATGGTAATTTGAGCTGGGTAAAGCCACTGAAACATCTAAAGTTGATGACTTTAATAAAACAATGATTTTCTAATTTCACATATACACTACAAACTTCATGAAACTCAAATCCAATCAAAATGGCAGCTACCACAGCAGAAAAAAAAAATTCAACTGTTTGACTATACAGCATAGTATAAATAATAGTCAGCGAAAAATGAAACGAACAGAACAGAAAAGAAAACATACCCTATCCGCATCCATCTCTTTGGTGACCTTTCATGGCTTAGCCACTTTCTTCCCTTCACAATGTTATCCGAAAAATGTTAGAACCAAACTAGAAACGCCATAATTCATAAAAATGATTGCTTTGCGATGCGAGTCTTTACCCTTTCGCGTATGGGGGATTTTGCCATGCCGATTGAGAGGAATTGATTTCTTTTTCTTCTGCCCTTTGAACAAATTTCCCTTCTGCATCATTTTCTTATTCCCTCTTCTGCAGTCTGCAGATAGGAACTTTGATTTCTAGGGTTCTTTTCTGTTCAATTAGGGAGGAAAGTAATTTGATGCGTTAATTACTACTTTACCCCCAAATTTCATTTTTTGTCTTGAAGAAACGGAGGGGAAGAAACAACGACGGTCGAAGAGTGGAAACGGCGGGGAAGAAACAAGGGTTTAGTTCAATTTTGGAATTTTTAATTTCAAGTTTCTGTAGATGACACGGATCACACTAACATACATGACATTTTTTAATAAAGTGTCATGTATATTAAATTAAAACACACACATAACATTTCAATGATATTATCATCTAAGCAATAGATAGATGACACTATACCCTGACATTATTTAACAAAATGTCATCTATATTTTTCCTGACACTTCATACATTACATTTTTTTTTAAATGTCATCTATGCAAAAAAAGCGCTCATAGATTACATTTTTTGAAAAAAATATCATCTATGAGCAGTCATCTATGCTCATTTTTCTAGTAGTGACAATATCATATATTATTTATTTTAACAGTGCAAACACTTAACTAATTGAATGCAAAAATATCAAATTATCAATGCAAATATACGAAAACGCATAAAATGAAATATATGTAGTAAATTATAATGATTATAATATCCCTTAATTTATGGTAATCGATATTTACTATAATTATATCAACAATAAAATTTATACCATAAAAATAGGTAACTATAGCCATAAATTATTAACATAATTTTCTCTCTCCCCATAAATAACGGCCGATTAATACTATATAATTTTCTCTATCATCGTCAAATTACTATATTATCCTTAATATCATATTTATGGTATATGTTATTATATTAAAAATTCGGATTTAATGTTTAAATCCTAACCGCCGATCATGTAAAATTAAAGGCTGCGATTGCTTCCTATTTTATACCTTAATATCACTTTCTATATGATCTATACCCTATATATATATATATATGATGTAAGTCATATAAAAAGTGATTTAATATGAAATAGGAAATGATATCAACCGTTATTTTTAGTAGATCAACGATTATGATTACTCGAATTTATTAATTTCTAAATACATTAAAATATTCCATAAATATTATGATAAGAACATTTATGTAATTATATCATTACAGAGAAAATCATATCTTCCACTAATTATCATTTTATGGGATGGGAAGAAAATATCTCTCCCATGGTGCATATGAAGATCCTCTCGCTTAAGCAACACAACCACATTCCATCAGTGAAATTCAATAGTATAATCCCATAAATTTTTCCAACTACCAATAATTAAATGGTAGTACAATATATATATATATATATATATAATGCAAATTACATGACTATACAGTGCAACAATAAACAACCGACGGTTGAAGGAAAAATTTTCTCTTTCCTATTGCAGTTTTGTAATTAATGGGTGTCATATCAGACGTTTGATTGTGAATAAAAATGGCGTAAATTGGTATTGCATGCGGTGGGTGGTTTCCAGTTGCATTTCTCAATTAAAATTAAATGGTAGTACAATATATATATATATATATTGTATATATATATATATATATATATATATATATATATAATGCAAATTACATGACTATACAGTCCAACAATAAACAACCGACGGTTGAAGGAAAATTTTTCTCTTTCCTATTGCAGTTTCGTAATTAGTGGGTATCATATCAATTTTCGAATCCCTTGATTTTAGAAAATGCCGGATTTTTTACTTAAATTCCCTTCTTGAATTTTAATTTAACGATGCAACATGTCCACAAGCCTATTTTCGAAATTAACGGATAAATCACAACCATTTAATCTATTGTAATAGAGGGACAAAATTATTTCTTATTTTTTACCATTAACTATGTTTTTACTTGAAACCACCCTTATATAATGCTTATTTATTTTATGTAAATATAACTTGTTCTATTGATAAATATTGAGAGAAAATTAATTTTGTCATCTCTTTGATTGAAGTATCAAATTTTTTTTTTCTCTTTTTTCTTTCATTTGTTTTCAGTTTTTGTGATTTATGGACTGTAAAACCGATCATTTTAAATGGACTGCAATATAAAAATAATTTAATAGAGAAAAAATGTAATTATTTTATATTCTAAAATTAAAATTATAATTCAATTTATAAATTCAATTTAATCACAATCTTTTCTCTTTTTTATTCTTAAATTCATGCCTTGACATTTGTTCTTTATTTTTTGCAATTTATTCTTATTTTTTTTGTAAAACTTTGTGAGATAAATAAATGTACATGGATGTTTCCATGAATTAACTAAAAAGCCTCATTATTTACTTAAAAAATATAATTACAATAATTTTAAATATACTATTAATTCAACTAAGAAAATAGCTAACAAGATTAATATTGACCTTGTATTTTTTGAAGGACGGATAATTCACAGAAAAAAAATAATATGAAACTAATAATAAAGAGATTTCACTATTAGGTAAAACTTGAAGTTGAGTATTGTAATTATATAAGAGGTCAAACTATTACTTCCACATAGAGGTATTCACAGTTCTGAATTTTTGGAACCGGAATCGAACCGTAGTTATGGCGGTTCGCGGATTGAAATCGAACCTTGTAGGATGGTTTCGATTACGGTTCCAAACCGTCTAAAAAATTAATGCTAATATATTTAAATTTTTGAAATTTTAATTATATACCAATGCATATCATCATTTAATTTTGTATCACATAATTACCTTTTTAATGTAATACTATAATTAATAGGTAAATATTTATTTTAATTTAGTGTTAATCATATATAATATCCATATAATAATATATTAATAATGAAATAAAAAAAATATTTTGATGTGTTATTATGTCATGAATACTTAAATTGAATAACACATTTGTCACGGCCGCATTCTACTAAGGATAGTAGAATCCGGGAAACCGTGACTAGGGGAGGGATTTAAGAAGCGGGGATAGAAATGGGGGAATGAAATCAAGATGAATTGAACAACATTCTCATAACTTAACTAGGAAATTCATTGTACGAAATCGACATATGAATACTTTGAGTCATAAGCTCATACATAACCACGAATGTTAATAAGACTGAAGTCTTGAGTCCATTACATAGAGATCTCAACTAGCAGCGGAACTATTCGGATTGATGAAAGTTTTACGCGTATGAAGACATGTAAAACCCCCAAGAGTCAACCGCTAAGAGACCGACAAAAGCACGGCGTAGCACCCCTTCTTCATCGTTTCTTAACCTGCACGTTTAGAAATACATGCAGGGCTGAGTACAAAAGTACTCAGTAGACACGTGCCGAAATCGCATTCATACAATTATAACTGTCAAGCCATTAAAAGTGAAACATATGGATTTTGTCTCTAAAGCACCTATGTTCACCAAAATCATTTCTCGTGAAATTCCTATGTTTGACTGCAGTCTAAGTTCTTTTGTAATCTGCCATATCCGAAGTTCTATGTGCCGAGGAGGTGGCCACCTCACACAGACACTGGACCGGCCAACCCACTAAGATGACTCGCGGTCCTTTGTGTACACAAGTTCGAGTAAGATATCTAATCTACTGGGACCCGAATTCGATTATAAATAAATAGATAGACATCATACACAAATCGAAACATTTATGGCAAGACAATAGTTTGAAAATAACTAATTTCATTCTAAAGTCATACACACATATTTTTATAGAGTAAGAAAGCCTACTTGAATAGTCTCGATTGTTGTTGGCTTCGTTCTCGGAGTGCGGATCCGACCTCTTGTCGAAACCTTTAAATAAATCTCAAGTGAGATATAATCTTCTAGTGCATTTAATATTTTCTAAGTGTAAGGAATATCATCCTTTATTATATTAGAGAATTATTCTCAGATCTTTACTCGACTATTATTCAAATATCGAATTTTGTCTAGAAACGTTGATTTCTCAAATCAACTATGTTTTCTAAAATTTTATAATTCATTTATTACATCTAAGTAATAATTATTGAATAAATAAATAAATATCTAATTGAATATTTTGATTCTTAAGTCAAAATATCTATAAGTCTTTTATAGGTTAAAATAACCTAGTTAATATATATTTTAAGTATGATTTATAATTAAATCAATTATTAAGATTAAATTCTAGTTAAATAATTATAAATTAATTATCTAAATTAATTACTAGCATTTATTCTTGGACTTAGTCCAACTAAATAAATTCTATCTACTAGAATTATTAATATTCTATTTAACTAATTCATTTAGCCCATAATATGAATTGGGTTAGCCCATTTGATTAATTAAGCGGCCCAATCTTATAATACAATTCTATAGGACTTTAAATTAGCCCATTTCAACATTTTAATTAGGCTAATTCATATATGTTTAATTAGCCCAATTGATAATTGAATAAGCCCAATTCAATAATAAATTTCGGCATTCGTATTTACTTAATTCTAATTAGAATTAAATCAAAGGCCCAACTATTATACCCAACCCAGCCCATAACTAATTTGTTTCGGCCCAGCAATTGTGTCTGATCCGGCCCAAATGTTTTGTTAGTTCTCAGCCCATATGTTTTGTAAATGTTTAAATTACGGCCCAATTATTTTAGTCCGACCCGGCCCAATACCCGGGCCCAATTTCTAGACTCTTCTATGATGCTTAGACTCAACCTAATATATTCTTCTCCTTCCTCAACACTTCTCCTTCCTCACACTGCCGTTTTCCTCCACCTCTTTCTCTCTCGGTTCTCTCTCTTTCTCCGTTCTTCAATTCGCCGTCGGTTGTCGCCGGCGGTCATCTCTCTTCCCCGGTGGCAGCTTTCTTATCTCTCTTTCTTGGCTTTTTCTCGATCATGCACAGCCCAGCGCCGCCTTCTCCGTGGCGAACGCAGGCTTCCCCCAGCGCTGCTTGCTCGCCCAGATTTCTCTCCCTCTCGGTGCGCAGCTCCGCGTCGCCACCGCTGCTCTGCTCGTCTGTGGTTTCTCTTCGGCGAGTTCTTCCTCAGTTGAACTCGGACAGAGATTTCTTCTCCGGAGTTCCTCCCGCTGACATGCAGCAACACCGCCGTTCTCCCCACTGTTCGCTCATCTCTCTCACGCTGTCTCTCAACTTTTTCCCTCACGCTGTCTCTCATCTCAGCAGAAGGTAGCCCAGAGCAATCGTCACCGGGAGGGCGCGGAATAGCCACGAAGCAGTCACCTCCGGTGCTGCGTCGCCCTCTGCACCGCAGCTGCTTTTCTCCACAGCACCTTCTCTGCGTCGCCTCTTCCTTTATTGCGGAACACAGCCCTCCCCGGCGCTGCCACAGCGCAGTCGAGAGGGTTTTCCCCCAGCACTGCCATCCTCCTTCGGTTGGACTTGGCGGAGATCCCTTCCCCCAGAGCTCCCCGCCGTCGCACCGTCCCCACCGCCGCTGCCTTGTTTCATTCCCAGGTATAATTAGTTACAAATCTAAATGTCATGTTTCTCTGTTTTGGGAAAGTTTATTGTCTCTTGTTTGGTTTCGAGGTGGTTCGGGAGTGATTTGATGCAATGCAGGGAGGTTCGGGGTTGTTCGAAATTGTTCGGGGCTGGTCGAAGTTGTGCGGGGTTATCCGGATTGATTCGGAGCCATTTGAGGTCCGTCCAGAGTCGTGCGGGGCTGTCTGGGGCTGTCCGAACCTTGCTCAAGGCTGTTCGGAGCCGTTCGGAGCTGTCCGGGTTGGTTCGGGACCTATTCGAGGCCATCCGAAGCTGTCCGGGGTGATTCGAGATCTGCCGGAATCGTTCGAAGCTTGATCGAAGCCGTCCGGGGTCTGCCGTGGCTGTCCGGAGCTGTTCGGGATAGTTCGAAGCTGTCTGAAGTCGTTCGGGACCGTCCGGGACTCATTCAGGCTGTTCGGGTTTGAAACGGCCGTGTATTGAACCTCAATACACTAGCTAAGTCTTACTTCTTGCTTCTCTTTATGTCGATGTTTCTTTTATGTTTTGGTGGATTTTAACTTGATTTATGTGGTGGTGAGCATAGTATATCATTAATACTTGCAATTCAAACGGAGAAGGTTTCTTGGAGGGGAATACAGTTTCTAAAGCACACTAAGTTCACATTCCTAGCTAACATACCATAGTGTATAATCTACATTCATGACATGGTAATAAAAGATGTAGCTAAGGGAAGTAGATGCTATAGGCAGAACCGTTTACCTCACGAATTGCTATTACTTCTCTTCTCTCGATTCTTCTCTAAGTCTCCAATTTGGCAACGTTTTGGTATGAATTGAGTGAGTTGTAATTAATTGTGAAGAGCTTACTCTTTATATAGAGTCACGAGAATTTTGGTTTTCCTCTTTTTTTTTTTCTTATAACACTAGATGTATACAGGTTATCCTCTTATGGTGAATGGAACGTTTCTGGGGTGAGTGAGGTGAGTGAAGTGAAGTGGCGGTGGCAGCTCTGCTCCCATCTTCTCAGCCGCCTATTACTGCAACTTACACCCTATAATTCTCTTATATTATTTGTACTTAGGCTTTTATCTTCTCCCCTTTTTATTTATTTTATGTTGGAGTTTTTAGGTTGATGCTTGTATATAACACCTTTATTACTACTGGGTAAGTTACCTACACCATCAGCAGCTTTGTACCTCTGTAATAAAATCTAATCATTTTCTGCTATATTTACTTTACAGTCTATTATTATTATTATATGTATATATACCTTACGTATTGAACATGAAATCTTAGTGATTGATTTTCCACATACATGTAATGTGTAACAAAGTTGATATGCTATGAACTTATACTATTAATACATCTAAATGATTAAGATACTGGTCTATCCATTTAAAGATACTAATACTAAGTAATTATTAAATAAATAAGTAATTAAAATATGATGGAGATTATTATCACACTAAGCTTTCACCTATGATAAGATTTAAATTGAATTGAGTCCAATTTAAATAATGTAGGGGATTAACATGGTCAATTTGCTGACTGATTGACCAAATCATATAAATTTCAGTGACCACAAGATAATTGGTACGTAATAGTTCTAACGAAAAGAGCGGGTCATTACAACATTAAACAAAAATATATTAATGAAATAAAATAAAATAAAATGTTAATCTTCATAAATATAACAATATAAGATGAACACTAATAAAAAGTTAATTATTTTAATTTATAATATTAGAGTTTAATTAGGTTCTCATCTAGTTAAGTTTTATTTTATTTAATTATTAATGTATTCATAATTTTTAATGTGTATTATGAATTATAAAAAGATTATTATAAAAAATGACTCTTTATAATATAAGAAATAAATTAAATTTAATAATAAAATTGTGATACGGTTCTAAATTGACGGTTACGATTTCGAACCACCGGTTCACGGTTCTAAAATTTTGGCACCGTAACCGAACCGTCGTCTCCACGGTTATGGTTCGAAATCGAACTGTCGGGTACGGTTACGGTCCGGTTCCGTTGAACACCTCTACTTCCACATAAAGTAGATTTGAACAATTTTAAAAATATGAAGTTATTTTGAGAAGTTTATATTGTGATGATCTAAGATCATCATGTGTAGACCTTGTAAATTATTTCAAATTTGAAGATCATTTAGATGTTAATGAACTTGAATTGTTTTTAGAGATAAAAGTGTTAAAGAGAAATATTGGACAAAAAAATTAAATCACCACTTAGTGTATTAAGTTATATATAAAAGTTAAATTCATTCCATAATTATTTCATTGTTTATAGTGTTCAATTTAAAATGTGTGTTCAAGTACTCGCAATTAAACGAGGCCTATAATACGTAGTAAGCTGACCCTAGTCGTATCTCAAGAAAGGCTTCATAATTCAAGTACTAAAAATTAAACATTTAGATCTTAAACACTCTATCAAGATGTATACGAGTGAATACTAAAAGCTAAAATAGATAAGTAAATTGAATAACTGGAATCTGTAATAAGGCTCCAGCATGTGAACAACTTCTTCAATCATCTCGTGACACTACTTCTCATGCATCCATTTACTAATTTAGAATTCTCAAAAGCTATCTAATTATTCACTTTCACATTCACAATTAGATGGTGACTCCGACTCTCGTATTAAAGTCACACCATTAAGAATTAAAGACAACAAATAAACACTCGGTTAATACGTTTTCGATTACAACCGAATTGATTGGACTTAGATCCGACATAAGGATTATCTATAAAGCGGCAAAATTTAATAAGCATAATTCAATCAACAAGCACGAGAAACAAATAACATAAACAATTGATTTAGAAATCCACAGCTGGTAGAGATTCAATTACCCTATCCAATCATATAATCATCAAGCAAGCAATCAACATAGATACGTACTGACGACTACACTACGTGGATGGAGCAATTGATCTCCACCTAAATCCGTCATCCCAAAAGTAAATTACAAGTGCTTAAAAGAGAGTTCTAGTGTTTAGGAATCGAGTTCTAGTCTGAAAGAAAGAGAGAGAGATCGGATGAAAATACACCAGTTTTCCTTTAGAAACCTGTCTAGAAACTGCTGCCCAGCGATCGCTGGCACGGCCTCTCTGACGCTCGAATTCCAATCCAGCAACCGCTGGCCCCAGTTCTCTGTCCCTCTAATTCCTGCAGTCCAGCGAGCGCTGGGAACTCAGCGCCTGCTGGGTTGCAGGCTTGCTTCCTTCGGGTGATTTCTCCTCCCGTGTACTCGTTGGCTCGCACCACTTTGTTCGGCTTCGCGTACTCGGCACATTCGGCATCTATTTAGCTCCAATTAAACCTTTCTCATCAACCTACATTCAAAACGATGACAAACAACATACAACATAAACACGAACTAAAAGACATCAAATCGACTCCAAGTAAAAGTTGAACACGACAAAAGATAAACCAAAAACACGCACAAAAACGAGGTAAACATATAGTATATTCTTAATTATACTTATAATAGTTCTCTCCTGGAACAAGTTTTTCAAAATTAATATTAATAAAATCATATTAAGATCAACTATGTCGCAAAAGATTATATGGATTAAGTATATTATTTATTGAGAGTTTGTTAGATAATTTTGATAATAGAAATTTATTAAGTATACTCTTGAAATAAGTTTTTCAAAATTTAAAGAAAGTTTCTTTCGTAGCTTATTGGTAACTGAATTTACACTAAGTTCTGCTGCTTCTTGCTTGGAAATTGATGCCTCGACAATCTCATAATACAAAGCATCACGACTAGTTGAATGTAATTTTTTTAATGAAGGTCGACCTTAGAATTAGTCTTTTTCATTGGCAGAGTAAGAAATGTTATTGTCGGGTTGCCAAACTCTCGCAACTCCCTTTTTAATGTCAATTTTCTCATTCGGTCATAGAGGCATTGAAGCGCGACAATATTTCACTTATTTCATCATCAATGTTTACCTCAAATGAATCATCACTATTGCAAGACGTTTTTAGACTCAACTTCAACCAATGAGGATGAACATATGAAAAAGAAATTGGATGAAAGTTTCTTATACATTCAACAATCTCATGTGCACAAGGCAACTCGTGTGTACTTTTAATAGTGCACTTGCATAATGTAGCATCAATACCTGCATCATTGGCACTTTTTAACTCGTCAAGAATCATATTTAGCGTCTTCCTTGAAACCAATCCTCATAGCTCTCTGAACAGTGATGGCTTAACATTATGTTCGACAATGTTCAAGATTTGCTAAAATGATGCTTTCATTTCAGGATGTTGCAACTCAATTAGAGAGTTAATTATATTTTAGGAGCTGTCAAAATCACCTTGATATGAACCAAGTCATTTTTTCAATTTTGCATGTGCGCTTTCAGCTCTACACGAAGAGGCAAAAATATTAGTATACATAGCTTATAAAGAAACGTAACATTAAAATAAAATAAAGATTTACCTATTTGTTGTTAAATTTCTAAAGTGCATAATCTTGTTTGTTTAGGCTGCTAAAACTTTTCTTTATATGGTGTCAGCCATGTATTTCTTGTATATTTTAGAACTTTCAGATAATCTTTATAATCAAACTCAATAGTTTCTAAAATTTGAGCAAAATCCTTTTCAGACGAGGAAAAAATCAGGACACTCTAAGCTCTCATGAAAGCTTCACACTTCTCTGTCTTTCAACAACTTTTGTGAATGAGGAAACATATTTTTGTGATATCATATCTACACAAGAGTCATTGTACCAAGAAATTTTTTTTACCAGAATTCATCAACGCCTATTAGTCACAATTACATTTGGCAATCCATTTGATGTCATTAGACTTTTTAACTTCTTAATTGCCAACGCATAGTTTTCTTCACATTCTGCCTCCATGTAAAGAATGCTACAGAGAAAGTAAGATTTGTTCAAGTTACACCAACTATCTCTTGTAATGAAAGACCGTACCTATTAGTTTTGCATGTATAATCCATAATCAACACAGATGAGAAAACATGTAAGATATTTAGTGATGATGGATGCGCCCAAAATAAATCTTGTTACGATTGTTTAATTCATTCATCATGTTCCATTCCACATATTTACATTCATCTAACTTTCCATAAGATTATTGCATTTGTAACTTTCCGACCTTTTTAATAGTTATGTGTTTATAACGAGCATTTTATATCGCTTGAAGTGTAGACACATTTTCTTTGCTTTTTATAGCCATAAGTATGTTCCTTGGCCTAATCAAGTTATTTGTCATGTGAAATAACAAGGTCTCTTCTTCCTTATTTAATATTCCCGCAAACGAGTGACCCTTACCCTTAAGTTATTCCGAGGGCAAATGATTATGATATGCACATGCAACTTTCACAAGCCAATCATCACCAATTTTCAATTTCTTTCCATGCAACATAAATGGACAACCAATCTTCTTTGTACCAGTACCACTTTGAGACATGACACCAATTATATCATTCTTAGGTATCTTATAAGTTTCACTACTCTCACAGCCAAGTCGTAATGTACCATTAAATTATATCATAATCTCTTTGCAGTTCCTCTTGCCCATGCAACTAACTCTTCTTCACTCCTAAAGATAAGTCACATAAGTTTAACATATTGTGTTAAATTTCTAAATCTAATATCTGTTTATCGAATTAATTTTTCAACTCACTCTAATAAGAGAAAAGTAGATGAATATTTTATAGTAATTTTGGAAAACAAGGAAAAAATTACTTTTTTATTTACCATTTATTTCTTTCATATGTTTCATGTAACATAATAAAGTATTCACCTAATGCTAATATTCTTTGCAGTAGAAAAGATAATGGATCAACGTCAAATATATATACAACTTATTAACTAAAAGATTTTAATTATAAGTGAAAAACTAAATATTCATAAAATTACTTTAAAATGCATTATTATGTACACAAATTATTAATTGATAAGAGAACATCTAATTTTTATATCACATACTATCTTTTAGATCAAATATTTATTAATATGCACCTAAACCATCAACACAATATCTCTAAGATCACAAATAAATGCATATAAAATAATGAAAAAAAAATATTAAGTACTTTTGAAAAATGTAGAGCCAAATTCAAAAGTCAAACTAAAATGTGAATGCACATATCAAGATGAAGCATAATTGATGTAAATAGGCATAGGTGATCTTTTTCTCCATATTCATGTCATGCCTACAATAGAATATATATATATATATATATATATATATATATATATATATTACCTTTTAATTCTTCTTTATCATTTGAGGCACACATATCACTTGGTCGTGAGTTAACCGAGAGGTAGCCGAGAACTGCCAAGACATGGTGCGAGACGAGTGTCGTGTCCTGCCGAGACATAGTGCCAAGACATTGCGAGGGTGTGGCCGAGTCCTGCAAAAGCGTGGTGCCGAACTGGCCGACACAAGATGGGCGAGGACATGACTTGCCCGGGTGCGCGCCAACGATGGGGATGTGATGGGCGTGCGAGTGCGGTGCGTGCGAGCGAGCCAATGGGCGAGCAGCGCGCACTAGCGGGCAAGATGGCGCCCGCCGAGACCTGATGCGCGTGCGAGGGCGGACAGTGTGCGCCATGGACAAGAGTAGTGATTACCAATCGGTTACAGGGCAGTTGCGGGAAGAAACTGTTGGAACCGTAGCTTCAAACCTGTAGAAATCACAAACAAACTGTAGAAATAAATGTTAGAACCGTGTCGTGGCAAAGCCACTGCCCTAAAAGATATTTCCGGCGAACCCTAGGTGCACGGTTCCAATGCCAAAAACACTCTCAAGGGTTAACACAGTCCCGACGTTCGCAGTGCCCTTGCAAATTTCGGGTTGGAGATGAAATCTGGTGGGAAAATAAGAAGAATAAATTATCTGGTTATTTAATGGTGGGAAAAGAAGAAGTTGCAAAGAACTGAACGTAGAAGAGTAATTAAATGAATTTTGTATCTGGATTTTCTATAGGAGAAATATTTATAAGTAGGAAGTAAGTAACGTCTTGTTACTACGATCCAGAAAAATATGGGAGAGAATTGACTGGTTCAACAAGAAAAATCACGCACAGAAATAAGGCCCAGCGGGCGCTACCCACCTAGCGGTCGCTAGGTGGGAGTTCTGTTCCACACACCTAGCGCTCGCTAGGTGTGAATTCTGTTTTCTTGGTGTGACCATGCCTAGCGGTCGCTACCCCCTAGCGACCGCTAGGTGCGAGTTCTGTACCCGTACAGAAACTCCAGTCAGCGAGCGCTACCCCTAGTGCTAACTACCTCCCTTTTCTGCATTAAGCGTGATTATGTGTATTTTATGCTTTCCATTTCCAACAATCCCCCACAAATGGAAAACATAACAAGGAAAGGAAAACTAGAGGAATATTGACGCGTAAATACAAGTAGTCTAAGACTTTGAACTTGCACATTAGTGATGCAGGAGAACATACGACACTCACAAAGTAGTCTTAAACTTTGAACTTTATGAGCTCGCACATTAACCCCCACAACATGCATCATTCGTATGGAAAATCGTCTCCGCGAACAATTTTGGTTCAACAAACACCCTCGATCATCACATGTGCTCTAGAAATCGCAATTTCATAGAAGGGAGCCACCCTTCACACACACTAGGTGATTTCTATGATAGTGTAATCGCCAAGACACTAAATATGTCGTATTTAAACAACATACTGAAAATCTCACGCAGAGAGAATCGCAAGAAATCATTAAGAGCCACCGCTGCTCAACCATCACAAACATAGTACAATCATACAAATCACCACAGTGAAATTTCCTCGTCAGACATGAAACCTCTATGTCTAAAACATCACAACAGAATCACAATCCCACAGGTTTGATTCATTTCCATGTATAAATTCGCAAATCAATATACATACACGTCAATTAAACAAAGCAAGACTTACACGGCTTCGTTTGACCTCTTGGTATCCACCACATAAGCCCTCCTTCATTTAAATGACTTCATCCCAATTCCAGCAGAGAGTTCATCAACTTATCTTTTGATGAGAGCCTTAGTGAATGGGTCTTTTCCCTCACCACTGCATGTCTCAACCGGATGTGTCTCCTTTTCCCATTGTAGACACTGTTTTTAGCAATAGAAATGGCAGCTTGTGAGTCACAATGTAAAGAAATAGGTGCTAAAGACCTCTTACCCACTAGCAAGTCGGCCAATAACTCTCGAAGCGACTCGGCTTCGTGACTAGCAAGCTCCAATGCTATAAACTTAGACTCCATCGTAGAACCTACAATGCACATCTGTTTTCCCGATTTCCAGGAAATTGCACCACCTCCAAGAGTGAAAACATATCCACTCGTGTAGCTCACCTCATCACTATCTGAAACTCAGTTAGCATCACAATAACCTTCTAACACATCAGGAAAGTTAGAATAGTGTAGACAATGATCAATTGTCCCTTTCAGATATCTCAACAAGCAATAAAGTGCAGCCCAATGGTGACTACTAGGATTATGAGTATACCTACTCAAACGACTCACCGCATATGCAATGTCTGGCCTAGTACAGTTCATCAAATACATCACACTCCCTAGGATTCTAGCATATTGTTCTTGATTCACAGAATTACCAAGATTCTTTTTCAATTGCATGCTTGAATCAAAAGGAGTTTTCGCAGGAATTAAATTATCACAGTCAAAACATTTAAGTAATTGTTCCACATAATGAGACTGACTAAGCACATAACCATCCGCATATTTAATCAATTTAATCCCAAGTATAACATCAGCTTCACCCAAGTCATTCATATCAAAAACAGATGATAAATATGCTTTCGTTTCCAACACAACATCAAGACATGTACCAAAAATTAACATGTCATCCACATATAAACAGATCTTTACACATTCAGATCCATAACATTTAACATATAGGCATGACTCTGAACCATTTACCACAAATCCGTTTAACAAAATTGTGTCGTGAAACTTTTCATACCATTGAACAGGAGCCTATTTAAGACTGTATAAAGACCTCTTCAATTTACAGACTTTATCTTCTTTACCCTTCACTACACACCCCTCGGGTTGTTCTATGTAGATTTCCTCATTTAGATCACCGTTTAAAAAGGCTATTTTAACATCCATCTGATGTACCACTAAATTATGAATAGCAGCTAAAGCAACGAGTGTTCTAATGGTGGAAATACGAGCAACATGAGAGTAAGTATTAAAGAAGTCTACATCCTTTTTCTGTGAATATCCAACCACAACAAGTCTAGCCTTATACCTATCAATCGACCCATCAGGTTTCAATTTTTTCTTAAAAATCCATTTCGATTTAATAGGTTTAGTGTTCACAGGCAAATCAACAAGTTCCCACATATGATTACTAGTTATAGATTCTAACTCACTTTGCACAGCTTCTCTCCAAAATGGAGCATCTATACTAGACATAGCAGTAGAATAGGTAGTAGGATCCTCATTAATTAAAAGGGCAGACACTACATAATCATCAATTAAATCAGGATATTCAGCCACAAAAGCAGTACTAAAATTGTTACCAAATGAAGTCTCAGTCCTTCGTCTTTTACTCCTTCTCGGTTCAGAAATCTCCACAGATTTCTGGGCCTAACGTTCAACACCAATCACACGAGCAGGTTGTGAAGAGCTACACACATTCTTACGAGAAACGTTAGTCTTCCAAGGAAATATATGCTAAAAAAATTCAGCATCACGAGATTTACAAATAGATTGATCATTCAAACATAAGAATCGATAAGCAGAGTTCTGAGCATAACCAATAAACACGCAATCAAATGTTTTTGATCCAACATTTACACGTTTAGGATCATTCAACCTCACTTTAGCAAGACACCCCCACACTTTCAAATATTTAAGATTAGGATTACAGTCTTTCCACAGTTCATAGGGAGTTTTATCAAGTTTCTTATGAGGTACTAGGTTCATAATATAACATGTAGATAATACAGCTTCCCCCCACATAACACTAGTCAATCCAGAACTAAGCAACATAGCATTAATCATGTTCTTAAGAGTTCTATTTTTTCTTTCAGCAATACCATTTTGTTCAGGGGAATAAGGAATAGTAAACTCATGTATCATACCATTATTTTCACAAAAGTCCTGTAGAAACAACGTACTATATTCTCCACCTCTGTCAGATCTTAGTCTCTTAATCTTCCTATTCAACTGATTCTCTACCTCAGCCTTATATTTAAGAAACCTATTAGTAGCTTCATCTTTAGATCGTAAGAGATATAGCCGAGTGTATCTAGAGTAGTCATCAACAAAGGATATGTAATACATCTTCCCTCCTCTACTGATTGTGCTTCTAAATTCTGCTAAGTCAGTGTGAACTAAATCCAAAAGTTCAGATGATCTATGTTCCATGTTCTTAAACGATGTTGGGAACCCCACAATAAGATTAGTTTTGATGATGTTCTCTCAAAAACACACTTAGACTTATTCATGTTCTGTGTTACCTTGATCCATTCTATATGTAACAGAACACTAATATATAAAGTGTATCTGATAAGAGTGCTGATCCATGTTCTGTCTTCGAAATATCTTATCATGTAAAGGACTTTATCATATAAAAGTCATTCTGTCATTCTGTTAGTCAATAGGAACAGAACGTTAAAACAAGACAGAAACAAGCAGAAAGTTTCATCAGGATAATCATCTGTTCTCACCAGAACACTTAGCATAATCAACTCACCTAGAAGTAAATTCGTGTTGGACCAGATCATCTTCAACCAGATCGTGTTGGACTAGATCATCTTCAACCAGATCGTGTTGGACCAGACCATCTTCAACCAGATCGTGTTGGACCAGATCACCTTCAACCAGAACGTGTTGGACCAGATCACCCTCAACCAGATCGTGTTGGACCAGATCACCATCAACCAGATCGTGTTGGACCAGATCATCTTCAACCAGATCGTGTTGGACCAGATCATCTTCAACCAGATCATGTTGGACCAGATCATCTTCAACCAGATCGTGTTGGACCAGATCAACTATGACCAGATCGATGTCAACCTGTGTTCAATCAGATCATCTATGGCCAGATCGATGTCAACCTGTGCTCGACCAGATCGACTTCGACCAGAACGAAAACAATCAGATCCACATCGACTAAACTGTTGAAGAATCTCAAAACCTGAGCTAAGTCATTCGTACCAGAAGGAAGAGAATCAATCAAGACAAGAAAAAGGAAAGCAGTATCTGTCAAACGATCTGCTTACCATATTTAGAAGATTATGTTAACCTTTCTAGAAAGCAAGAGGAGACAAATTAGGGATTCACTATCTTTGATTGGTGAAATCACATTAATCAAGCTCAACGGTTAGAAGTGTGCAATTTTACGTATAAGAAGATCATCTATCATCTACAAGTCGTAACTCTGCCCAGAAATCATCTCAACCATCGAAGCATTTACTAAGAAGATTTCCACTCACCAGATCATTTTCCGAACCGCTCGTGATCGTAATCACAACTCAATTCAAGTCTGTCTTATCGAGAAAGAAAGAAGGAGATCTTTGCTAGCTAGTAGTTTTCCAGTGGATTAACGTGAAGAGATCCAGTTATAGTAGTTTTCTGTAAGTTGTAAAGGGACACGACCCTTACTCGTGCATAAGTTTCGACCAGTTTGAGTTTGAAACTTGTGGCTCGTTCTCGGAGAGTATAAACAAGAAGAATATCCTAGTAGTGGATATTTAATCCAGTTTGGATTAGACCGTGGATGTAGGGGGTTTCCCGAACCACGTAAAAATAACTGTTCCATTTACTTTCTATATTTTTATATTCCAGTTGTTTTATTCACTAACTGTCATACTCATTCAAATCTGCATTCTTAATTAATCTGCTAAATATTTGGTTAAGCTTTCGAAAAGGTTTTCTAAACAAAGAGCACCGACAAAGTCCACCATTATTCCACACACAACGCTCTGCTAGAGAATAAGATCACTCTTGATCTCTGCCTAGTGTTATTCACTCGAGAGATTCTGCCTGGACAGAACGAGATCGATCTGATAATCAATCTGGTCTGTCACTTATAGCGATCTGCTTTACAGAAAGTTTAAATCTCTCTAACCAAATTGTCAAGTAACCAGAAAGGTTTGTATTTGGTGTATTCCCCCCCCCATACACCAAACCTTGCTCTTCTGGGACCAACAAGTGGTATCACACCAGTGGTTCATTAGACCATTGTTTCTGTTTTCACAAGAGTAAAATCTGCGTGGTCAACTTGAATAGATCTAGAAAACCTCTTTTCATTCACTTGCATCCTATCTGTCATTATGGAATCATCTGTTATCAGGGCATGTGAAGAATTCTCTATCCAAGGATATAGAGAGTGGAGTTTCAGAATCAAGATGTGCCTCAAAGCTCATCACTTCTTGATGTGGAAAGTGATCGAAGAAGGTCCATTAGTCATTTCCGAAGAAACAACCCGTATCACCGAAATTGGAGTGGTCAAAGAGGATGTACTAAAAGATCCCAGAAAGTACACATCTGAAGAAAGAAGAGAAGCAAATCTTGATGACTTTGCCAAAGGTATTATCTCCAGTACTGTAAAAGGAGTTCATCTGGCTAAGATCCAAGATCTTGACACAGCCAAAGAGATGTGGGAAGCCTTGAGAGAACTAAGTCTAGGTTCCGAAGCAATGATCGAGAATAAGTTGTCTCTAGCTTGCAACAAGTTCGATGAATTCAAAATGAAACCTGGATAAACCATCGAGCAGATGAAGAACAGGTTCATAGAAGTGTTACTTGAAGTCTCTGCCTTCAATAAAAACAAGTATACACAGAGAGAGAAGAATCTTAAGATTCTCAGAGCATTACCACCTAGCTGGGAGATTTATTCAGTAATGCAACCATTACGTGCTAATTTCAACGATCTGTCCGTGTAAGCTTTATTTGATCATCTGGCTGTTCACGAATGTGACATCAGAAGGATACATGGATCAGATCATTCCTCCAGCAAGAAGAATGAAAACAGCTCAAAGAAAGAGAAAGCGATTGCCTTCAAAGCGAAGTGCAAAACAGATGAATCAGAACCATCTGCCACACCAGAAGAAGGAAGCTATGATAAACTGCTCAAAGAATTTTCCATGATTGCCAAGAGGATGGACAAGATGGAAATCAGATCGAGAAAGTATCGAAGATTCTACAAAGATAACAAAAGCAGATACCAGAAGAACAAAGAAGCAGAACGATCTGACGACAAAGCAGAAAGTAGAAGTAATGGTAAAACTCCTAACTCTATTGATTACACTTGTTATGGATGTGGAAGAACAGGTCACTTCAAGACAGATTGCCCAGACTTGTCTAAAAGTCAAAGAGAAGAACTACGAGCTAAAAGAGATCGTAAACTCAGAGCTCAACGTAAGGCCATGATTGCAGAAGAAGATTCTAGCAGCTCAAGTCATCTGACAGACAGTTCATCAGAAGTTGATGAAGCATTCTATGCAGAAGAAACAGATGAAGAATGAGATGAATGCTACATGGGTCTAGATAATGGACTCGACCAGAATGAGGTAAACTCTCATGTCTTCTGTCTTCAAATAAACCTGTGTATGATTCAGGAAATGAAGACGAACCAGAAGTGACATAGGATGAAATTAATGAGATGTTCAAAAGCTACACCAGCATAAAGAAGTTGTTTTTTGAAGTCATAAAGGAAAATGACAAGCTGAATGACACTGTGAAATTCCGGAGTGAAGCAAACACCAAGTTCTCTGCACAAATAAATGATCTCAGAGAAAAGATCAAGACAAAAGATGTAGAAATATATTCACTCAATTCCAAGGTGAAAGACGTGATCCACAGAAATGATGTAGTAGAAGAGAAATTGAAGAAAAACATGGAGAATATGAGCAAAATCAACAAAAGTCAAGAACGAGCTGAAATAATCATTGACATGCAATAGAAGGGGAGAGCTGGTCTAGGATACAACGGAAATTCCAGTGAGACTCGGTTTGTTACTGAAAGGAAGAACATACTAGATCAAGTCAATGATCTCAAGAACAAGAAAAATCAACCCCAGAAGTTGATGATGAAGGAAACAGGAGATAACATATACTATCAGAAGAAGGGTCGTCAATGTGCTTACTATGAGAAAATAAATAAAAATCAGAAGCAGAACACACCACTCAAGATCTCCTCAAACAACAAAAAGAAGATCAATTGGGACAACATTGAGAGAAATCATCCTTATATCTACAAAGCCATAACCAGAACAGTAGCTAAAGTTAATTTGGATTCCCAAGGGAACATTTGCTACTAACCAAGCACCCACTTGTTGAAAGAGTAGCTAAAATTTATTAATTGCAAGATCGAAGAACTGCAAGAAGGAGTAAAGTAGCAAAGGGAACAATCTAGATTATTGATAGTGGATGTTCAAAACACATGACATGTGATAAGAACGCTCTATCAGACTATGTGGAAAGAGAAGGACCACAGGTAACCTTTGGATGTAACTCAAGAGGCTACATCAAAGGATATGGTAATATAACTATTGGCAAGACCACAATCTCAAATGTATCATTTGTTGAGGGCCTTAGTCATAATTTGTTCTCAGTTAGCCAATTTTGTGCTAATGGAAACCAGATTATTTTTGATGCTAACAACTGTTTTGTGAAAAACAAGGAAGGAGATGAGACTCTTCTTACCGAAAAATTGCAGGACAGATTATATATTGTGCAGTAGAATAACCAGATTGACACATGTCTGGTCACTAAGACAGTATTAGAAACAAGTTGGCTATGGCATAAACGACTAAGTCATCTTAATTTCAAGACAATCAATAAGATTGCAAGAGAGAAGCTAGTCGAAGGATTACCAGATCAAGTATATGACAAGAACCACATCTGCGAAGCATGTCAAGCTGGGAAGAAACCAAATCAGTTCAGTCATCCACCAGAATCTTAGAGTTACTTCATTTAGACTTATTTGGTCCAGTCAAGCCATTAAGTATAAATGGTAGGAAGTACACTCTGGTCATCATTGATGATTATTCAAGATTCACATGGGTAATCTTCTTATACAAGAAGAAAGAAGCATTAGAAAAGTTGCCAAATTTCCTTAACAAAATCTCCAAGAAAAAGGAAACTTCTGTTACAACCATCAAAACAGACCGTGGAACAGAATTCCTAAACCAGAAGATTGAGGATTATTGCAACCAGATGGGAATCACACATCAAACATCTGCAGCAAGAACACCACAACAGAATGGAGTTGTTGAAAGAAGGAATAGATCACTAAAAGAAGCGGCTCCCACCATGCTTAATGCAACCAAATTACCAAAGAAATTCTGGGCAGAAGCCATCTACACAGCCTGCTATACGCAGAACAGATCGGTGGTTACCCTTAAACATGGGAAGACACCATACGAAGTCTGGAACAACAGAAAGCCCAGGATACAATACTTCCATACTTTTGGTTGTCTGTGTTACATTCATAATAATGAGAAATCTCAGTTGAAAACCTTCGATAGTAAAGCTGACCCTGGAATATTCTTAGGATATTCTGATGTTAGTAAAGCTTATAGGGTTTACAACAAGAAGACTCATATTGTGGAGGTAACACCTCATATTGTTTTTGATGAATCTTTTATCAATTACAGAGAAATAGGTGATGAACGTACTCAAAGCCAGAACGAGGACAAGAGAACTGAGGGAATATTGTTAGAAGATATTCTAATCTGGAATACAGCTGAAGAGAGTGAAATTGAAGTTCCATTTAATGCTGATACAACAAGCTCACAGCAATGGGGAGCAGAACATATCGTTCTGGATCTAGACAGATCGATGACTCCACCAGAAGATAACCAACCAGTGGAAGGAGATAATGTTGAACAATCTCAAGATCAACCAGAAGAATCCAGAGATACAAATGGTTGGAATAATAATCAAGGAATTGAAGAACCAGAAGTTGAAAATCTTTTTCAAGCATCTTCAATAACACATCCAGAATTTAAGGACCCAACAAATGAACCTGAGCCTGAGATATCAGAAGAAGAAATGTCCAGCAGAAGGAGATGGATACAAGACAATCATCCTCCTGAACAAATTGTTGGGAACCCATCAAATCGAGTGAGAACCAGAAGAATGCATGGAGAAAGTGCACTTCTTAGTTGCTATCTATCACGTGTTGAACCATCTGATGCCTTTGAAGCACTTAAAGATGCAGACTGGGTTACTGCTATGCAAGAAGAACTCAATGAGTTTAAAAGAAACCAAGTTTGGTATATAGTGGACAGACCAAAACATCAGGGAGTGATAGGTGTTAAATGGGAATTCAAGAATAAACGAGATGAGAACAGTGAAGTAGTCAGAAACAAAGCCAGACTAGTTGCAAAAGGATACAGTCAACAAGAAGGCATTGATTTTGATGAAACCTTTGCACTAGTTGCCAAACTAGAAGCAATCAGACTATTCCTAGCATATGCAGCATACAAGAGATTCAAAGTGTACCAGATGGATGTTAAAAGTGCATTTCTAAATGGTATACTTGAAGAGGAAGTATATGTTGAGCAACCACCTGGTTTTGAAGAAGGAAATCCAGACCAGGAAGTATACAGATTAGCTAAAGCTGTTTATGGTTTGAAACAAGCACCCAGAGCTTGGTATGAAACGTTGTCAACATTCTTACTAGAATCAGGCTTTAGAAGAGGTTCTGTTGACAAAACACTATTCGTAATCAAAGTCAAAGAGCATATCCTTTTAGTGCAGATATATGTTGATGATATAATTTTTGGGTCACAATCTGCCTTTCTGTGTGGCAAATTTGATGATCTAATGAAAAATAAATATCAAATGTCCATGATGGGCGAGATGAATTTCTTTCTAGGTTTGCAGGTGAAGCAGTTACCAAATGGTATTTTTGTGAATCAAGCAAAGTACATTAACGATCTGGTCACTAAATTTGGAGTCAAAGATAGTAAACCAGTCAAAATTCCAATGCAGACCAACGGGAAGATAGATCCAGATCCAGAAGGCAAACCAGGAAATATAACACAATACAGAGGCATTATTGGCTCGCTGCTGCATCTTACTGCAAGTTGACCAGATATTACATTCGCAGTTGGAGTATGTGCCAGATACCAGGCCAATCCCAAAGAATCACATATGGAAGCTGTCAAAAAGATACTTAGATATCTTAAAGGAACAGTTCTCATTGAACTCTGGTATCCGTGCGACGACAACCTTGAATTAACAGGCTATTCTGATTTAGATTATGCAGGATGCAAATTGAACAGAAAGTCTACTTCTGGTACATGTCAGTTTCTTGGAAACAAGTTGATATCTTGGTTCTCGAAGAAACAGACATCCGTTGCCACATCAACAACTGAAGCAGAATACATGGCTGCTGGAAGTTGTTGTGCACATATATTATGGTTAAAGCAGCAACTAAAGGATTACGAGATCGATGTAAAGGAGATACCTATATTCTGTGACAGTTCAAGCGCAATAGCAATAACACAGAATCCAGTACTCCATACAAGGTGCAAGCATGTTGATGTGAGACATCACTTTATTAGAGATCATGTAGAGAGGAAGCATATCCAGATAGAGAAGATTCACACAGATGTGCAACGTGCTGACATCCTGACTAAAGCTCTACCAGAAGAAAGATTCAAGATGCTATGTGGAAAGTTTGGATTACTAAATCTGGATGACAAATCAGAACGTCAACCAGAATGACAAACCAGAATGTCAACCAGAATGACAAACCAAAACGTCAACCAGAATGACAAACCAGAACGTCAACCAGAATGACAAACCATAACGTCAACCAGAATGACAAACCAGAACGACAAACCAGAATGTCAACCAGAATGACAAACCAGAATGTCAACCAGAATGATTTCACGTGTCAAAACTTGCCCAGATTGAAGAAATGACACGTGGAAATTATTCTCAATAAATGATTACTGGGTCAAGGGGGAAATTTTGGGAAAATTGAAGCATCCTAGATAGAAGACGTCACTGCCCATAATTAACCTCCTAATTACAGTCTGTAAAGTTATTTTCTAACCTAGATTTGCTAAATCTCCTATATTTGTGATGATTAGCACACCTTTGGAAACTGTGATCGAGAAAATCTCTGCAAGAAAAAGGAAAGTTGTAGTGTATAGGAAGATATGCACACTCTCTCCTACAACCCTAGGATCTAGCGCGTACATCAAACGCAATGAAAGGTGGCAAACTGGAAAACTAAAGCGGGAAAACCTAAAAAGGGATATTATCATCCCCCTTCAATTATTATCGCTTTCATCTGTGTCGTTGATTGTTTTCTTATATATATGTCTTGCTCATGCACTCAACTATTCACCTACACATACATCGCACTGAGCACTACTATCTTTAAGCACTTAAGAAAATCCCAGATTTGTTCTCTGCAAACTCTATCAAACCTTTTTCCTACTTGATCATGGCACCTCAAACTTCCTTGTTCTTACAACACATTGTTGAGATTCAGAAGTTTCTTTCCCCTGAACCTTTCGCGGTCCTTGAAACCCATGGTTTCCAAAAACTCGAAGAGATTTTCGCCATTATTACTCACTACAAAGGTTTTAAGTTCTTCAATTTCATGCCTCTTCAACTTACTTTGTGCCTTGTTTACCTTTTCGATTTTCCTTTCTGAAAAGTGCTCTTGAAAATATGAATTAATTTTTCCTTCTTTGGGAAATCCATACTTGATAATCACTTAACTGATGAATATATATATATGTTCTCTGTATATTCTTGTGTTTATAGGATTCTGTAACATTATTACTTCTCATCCCAATATGTATCTGGGAAAACAAGTTGCCACCTTCTATCTGACCTGGCAAAGTGATAAAGATGGTCATGAGGCCAACATGTTGATGCCCATCGGTGACAGGAATAGTAAAACAACCTACAATGTTATCGCAATGATCAACCAGGCGTATCAGTTGAAGGATGAAGGCTTGACCCTAGATGAAATCACCCATGAACAACTACAGGCGGCAGTGGAAATAGTGATGGTGATACCCATCGCATATACAGGAAGGATGTTTCATCGATCCTTACTTCAACCTGGCTTCAAGCTGTTGTTCGAATTGGTTCAGAGGATATTCCTAAACCACAGTGGATCATATGATCAAGTTACTCCAAAGAAGTTTCAAATTCTCACGGCTGTTGTACTTAATCTCAAAGTCAACTGGAGCAGAATTCTTTTTGATTTGATGGCTAAGGAAGCCAAGTTGGTTACATACACCAAAGACAGCAGAGGACGCGGTGTTTCGGTGGAAGTTAGGAGGAACCTGAGGCACTCCACAAAAATCAGCCTGATGGTGGAGAAATTTTTCAAACAGCAAGTCTGGGAGGATGCTGTTGAATTCAATACTAGCCTCACTATACCTAAAGATCAACACCAGATTGAGATGTCTCTAGGACTTACTCCAGCACTTTTCAACAAAATCACGGATGAAGTGCATCGCGTGACACTTCTAGAGATGGAGAGTTCTAATCCTGCATGGATTCCACCTACCAAAGGTGTTGAAAAGCAGAAGGGAAAGGCACCCAAGGAAAAGGTGCAGAAAGAGAAAGCAGTTCGCAGACCAACCGCTAAACGCGGAAGTTCTGTTGACACAGATTGAGAAAGGTTCAAGAGTCTCCACCTCCAGTCGAAGAGCTTCCTGAAAACCCTCTGCTCGAACCAGAAACAACTCAAAAAGAACGAGTTAGGGCAGAACAAGGTGAGGAGGTGACGCAGACTGAGACAGCACCTCCAGAAGCTCCACAGACAGAACCCTTCTTTGCTGAACCAGAATCCAGTTTCAACCCACAATAGGAGAAAGAATTTTCTCCGGCCAGAACACCCACACCCTCATCAAACAGAATGCAGAGAATAAGTGAGGATGAAGAGGAGGCAGAATCTGCTGATGAGGAGGAAGAGAAGAAACGCCAAGCAGAGGGCGTTATTAATTTGCTGGAGAATGAAGCAGACCATTCTGTCTTACAAGAGTTCCTGGGTATTCATTTTCTGCCAGAGAGTTTGGGAGCAACCAAGTGCGTTAAATTTTACTTGCTGGTCAAGGACAGCGAGTACTACATATTTGATGCGCTGCTCCAGACCAGAACAATCGAGGAACTGAAGAAGGAAGAAGCCACTCTGCTTAGCCTACTTCAAGCCAGCACTGTCAGCGAAGTGCGCACAGAATACCCACAGCTCATTCTTGCCCTTATGAAACATGAGGCAAGAATTCTGAAGATTGACTTAAAATCATATTATTCGGACAAAATGGATTTCTTTTCCAGTGATCCAGATGAAGCTACCGAATCAGATGCCCATATGGAGGCTCCTGTACAACCAGATCAACAACCACCACCACCAGTACAAGCAGCAGAGAAGCCCAAGAAGACCACAAAGAAAATCCATGTCATCAATCTTGATCCAGTTGACGACATTCCAGTGGGGCAGACCATTGATGGAGAGCCTAGCAACGAGCTGTACACTCCTGGGGTCGCACATAAGCTCAAGAAGAATGTCCATTTCTATGAGATGGTGGAGTTGTTGGAAAGAGAAACCAGACCATTCAATAACTATCAGATCGACAACCTGATCACTCTTCGGGTTGAAGATCATATGGCTGACACCTGCAACTTACTTCAAGAAAAGGCCACCCAGATCCTCACAGATTTTAATCAACACCAAAAAGATTATGTCAATGATATGGATCATGACATCAAAAGAAAGCTCAGAACTGTTCAGAAGGAGCTTGAAAAAAAGATCGATGATGACTGAATGGCCAACGACGCAGAACAAGCAAAGCTCACTATCAGACTAGAAGGAGTAGAAGAGCAAGCACAGAAGGCAACCACACTGGTAGCTGACCTTCTGGTCAAACAGCAAGAGACCATCGAAGCTACAGTTGCACAGAAGGCTGATCTGATTACTGCTGAGATAAAGGAAGTAGCCACTCTGTCCATACATTCTCAACTCGATGTCTTCGAAAATGAAAAATTTGTGGAATTAATGAAGCAACATCAGATGGACGTCTTGGATGATTTGCTCTATCCGAATCCTGAAGAATTTGAGCATCAAAGTTCTCGTATATCTACAGTGGAGGAGCTATAAGAAACTTATGACAGAACCCTGGCTACGATGAACAGCAGACTTGAACAGAAACTGCATGCATCTGATCAGACAGTCAATCTGTTACTCGGGTTCAAGTCTGACGCTGAAGAGAAGATGGAGCAGATGAAGGAGGAGATTGACTCACTTCGCACACTCATCAAGTCCCTATTTGATGATGTTGAAAAGGGGGAAATCTCCACAGGAGGCAAAGGAGGCAAGGGCATGAGTAAAGAGAAAGATTTGTTGACAGAACCAGAAGAAGTGGGAGAAGAGGCAGAAACACCAGCTGTTGTTCTGGGTGAATCAGTGAAGGAGAGGCCTACTACAACAGACCAATTACCAGATCCACCTATCATTGCCGGCATAACCATAAATAAGATCATCGATCATCAAGTTCTCACAGTAGCACCATATGTTCAAGCTCCTTCTTAGGTTCTTCGATTTGTTCAGAAAAGAAAGGAGAGACAAGAATTGCTTATCTGTAGTTTTTTAGGAGTACAAATGCTTCTACCAGTCTTGAGTTGTGTGCACTTTGAATGAGATATATTTATTCAAAAACTTTCCAGACGACCTTCTCTCCACCATCTTCAGCAGAACGTTCTCAACAGCAGTCTTCTTAATCTACAACTCAGTCCAAGAAAAAGAAGAAAAATGCTTTCTCATGGAATCTATCTTTAAAGATGCAGACACCCACTGATGCATGGGTCCCAAGTGATGACCAGAACGATTGGGAGAAGGTCAAACAGGGATTCATTCTGAATAGATACTTTCTAAAGGAGCCAACCTATTCTGAATCGACACCAGACGAGGACTTCAATAGGTATTTGGAGAACTTTAGCGACAAAAGCTTGATACAAAGGATCAGAACAGCCGCATCAGATGCCAAAATCAAAATCAAAGCTCCCGAAAAAGAATACATGGTGTGCCCAACGATTCCAGGAAGCAACATCCCAGATAAGACATATATTCTGAATTACATCAATCAGCTGGCTAAAATTATAGGGTACAAGATCGACAATCATGATCCAAATTATGCCAGAGTGAGAGATGAGATATATGAAAGCATTTTTTTTCAGTTAGTTTCTGACGCACAAAGAGAGAAGATGAAGAAAGGAGGAGAAGCCAGATGGTTCTCTTAACAGATCTTATTCTTAAACATCTGCTTCCTCTGTTTTGACTTTTATTATTTCTGTTGTCCACTTGTACTCACCAATATATATATCAATACATGTGGATTTTCTAAAGACAAAGTCTCATTGTCCAGAAACTTACATTTCTGCTCTTGATTGTTATATGAACTCAAATAACAATCTGCTAACCAGATCATGTTAAACGTTTTACTTAGGTTATCTTGTAAAGTGAGGTTTCGACTTCATCAAAAAGGAGAAAATTGTTGGGAACCCCACAATAAGATTAGTTTTGATGATGTTCTCTCAAAAACACACTTAGACTTATTCATGTTCTGTGTTACCTTCATCCATTCTATATGTAACATAACACTAATATATAAAGTGTATCTGATAAGAGTGTTGATCCCAGTTCTGTCTTCGAAATATCTTATCTTGTAAAGGACTTTATCCTATAAAAGTCATTCTGTCATTCTGTTAGTCAATAGGAACAGAACGTTAAAACAAGACATAAACAAGCAGAAATTTTCATCAGGATAATCATCTGTTCTCACTAGAACACTCAGCAAAATCAACTCACCTAGAAGTAAATTCATGTTGGACCAGATCATCTTCAACCAGATCGTGTTGGACCAGATGATCTTCAACCAAATCGTGTTGGACCAGATCAACTATGAGCAGATTGATGTCAACCTGTGTTCAATCAGATCATCTATGGCCAGATCGATGTCAACCTGTGCTCGACCAGAATGACAACAATCAGATCGACATCGACTAAATTGCTGAAGAATCTCAAAACCTGAGCTACGTCATTCGTACCATAGAAGGAAGAGAATCAATCAAGACAAGAAAAAGGAAAGCAGTATCTGTCAAACGATCTACTTACCATATTTAGAAGATTCTGTTAACCTTTCTAGAAGGCAAGAGGAGACAAATTAGGGATTTACTATCCTTGATTGGTGAAATCACATTAATCAAGCTCAACGGTTAGAATTTCAAAATTTTACACCTATAAAGACTCGGAACTAAGACTGGCAGAAGTGTGCAATTTTACGTATAAGAACATCATCTACCATCTACAAGCCGTAACTCCGACCAGAAATCATCTCAACCATCGAAGCATTTACTAAGAAGATTTCCACTCACCAGATCGTGTTCCGAACCGTTCGTTATCGTAATCACAACTCGATTCAAGTATGTCTTATTGAGAAAGAAAGAAGGAGATCTTTGCTAGCTAGTAGTTTTCCAGTGGATTAACGTGAAGAGATCCAGTTACAGTAGTTTTCTGTAAGTTGTAAAGGGACACGACCCTTACTCGTGCATAAGTTTCGACCAGTTTGAGTTTGAAACTTGTGGCTCGTTCTCAGCGAGTATAAACAAGAAGAGTATCCTAGTAGTGGATATCTAATCCAGTTTGGATTAGACCGTGGACGTAGGGGGTTTCCCGAACCACGTAAAAATAAATGTTCCATTTACTTTCTGTATTTTATATTCCAGTTGTTTTATTCATTAACTGTCATACTCATTCAAATCTGCATTCTTAATCAATCTGCTAAATATTTGGTTAAGCTTTCGAAAAAGTTTTCTAAACAAAGAGCACCGACTAAGTCTACCATTATTCCGCACACAACGCTCTGCTAGAGAATAAGATCACTCTTGATCTCTGCCTAGTGTTATTCACTCGAGAGATTCTGCCTGGACAGAACGAGATCGATCTGATAATCAATCTGGTCTGTCACTTATAGCGATCTGCTTTACAGAAAGTTTAAATCTCTCTAACCAAATTGTCAAGTAACCAGAAAGGTTTGTATTTGGTGTATTTCCCCCCCCCCCCTCCCCGGTTATACACCAAACCTTGCTCTTTCGGGACCAACAAACGATTTCTTAGCAAATTTAGCTTCAACACAGATTTCACATTTAGCATGATCAGTTTGATCCATTGCAGGAATTGTTGGGAACCCTAATGTATTTTTGGTTTTGATGATGATCCTTCGAAACACACTTAGTTCTTTTTTAAACTGTTCTATATGTAAAGCAGATCACTACTTTTAATGTAAATTCTGTTAAAGAACAGATTAGGAGATGACTTGTCATGTAAAGAAGTCATTCCTATAGAAGTCATTTTATAGTATAGGATGAATGCCAAGATTTCACTCCAAAAAGGAATCGATCTGCTGTAACAGACAGTGACCAGATCACTGACCAGATCGTTGCTCACAGCTGAAGACCAGATCGATAGAGTCATCAAACCACCAGATGACATCATCCTACACATCATACCATCTTGCCACGTCAAAATTGAAGTCCATCCAACAGGGATTGGAAAGAGAATCTTCGGTTGACACATAGAAGGAAAGAAACCGTTGGCAATATGATTTCCATAACTTGAAGATTGAGTCAACATTCTCTACATGGCAAGAACAGATATGATGGATATCATTGATTGGCAATCAACAATCAATCTCATGCCAATCAACAAACGGCTAGAACTTTAAATTCAATGCCTATATACATTTGGAGCTATGGTCTGGAATATTACATAACACGCACGCGAGCTATACTGTCTACATACTCTCAAGCAATCTGTAATCCAGACTAAGAGCTTCAAACTGTGATACTACATCACACCAACCCAACCTCGATTCAAGTCTGTCTTATCGAGAGAAAGGAGATCACCCTGCTAGCTAGTAGTTTTCTAGTGGTAACGTAGAGGTAATCTGTTGTAAAGGGACATGACCCTTATTTCGTGCATAAGTATCTCTCTAGCATTGATAGATACTTGTGACTCGTTCTCCACGAGTATAAACAAGCAGAGTATCCTAGTAGTGGATAATCTGGTCTAGATTTGACCAGATCGTGGACGTAGGGATTTCCCGAACCACGTTAAACAACTGTGTTCTTTATATTTCTGCATTTTACTTTCAGTTGTTTATTATTCTAACCATCTGCACTATCATATAATCTGCATCTCAATCAATCTGCTTAACAACTTGATTAATCCTTAAGGTTTTATAAACAAGAGCACCCATTTAATCCACCATTTTTCCGCACGCACAATACTTTGAAAATAATAAGATCACTCTTATTATTGTCAAAGTGTTTTCACTAGAGAGCAATCTGTCAGGACTAATCTGGTATTGATCCGAGTATCAATCTGGTTAGTCATCTGCCGAGCAATTTCTTAAATGAGAATAGCTTGAACTCTCTAATTACTTAACAAGTAAACTGAAAAGTTTGTATTTGGTGTATTCCCCCCCCCCCATACACCAAACCTTGCTCTTTCGGGACCAACAAGTGGTATCAGAGCAGTGGTTCATACGACCATTGTTTTGTTTCACAAGGTTAATACCTGCGTGGTCAACTTGAATAGATCTAGGAAAACCTATTTTCATTCACGTGCATACTATCTGCTATGGAATCATCTGTTGTCAGGGCTTGTGAAAAATTCTCTATCCAAGGATATAGAGAATGGAGTTTCAGAATCAAAATGGCACTCAAAGCCCATCACTATCTGATGTGGAAAGTTATTGAAGATGGTCCACTACAGATCACTGAAGAAGTGACAGTAACCAATGCAACTGGTGTAACTACACAGATAGTTCCCAAAGATCCAAGAAAATACACAGCAGAAGAACGTCGTGAAGCCAATCTAGATGACTTTGCTAAAGGGATTATATCTAGCACGGTCAAAGGGGTACATCTGGCCAAAATCCAAGATTTGGATACTTCCAAAGAGATGTGGGAAGCCCTAAGAGACTTGTGTCTAGGATCTGAAGTCATGATTGAGAACAAGCTATCTCTAGCCTGCAACAAATATGATGAATTCAAGATGAAACCAGGCGAGACAATAGAACAAATGAAGATGAGATTCACTGGAATTCTCCTTGAGATATCTGCGTTCAATAAGAACAAATATACTCAAAGGGAGAAGAATATGAAAGTACTCAGAGCACTACCACCTAGCTGGGAGATCTATGTTGCAATGCAACCCCTCCGCGCTGATTTCAATGATCTGTCTACAGAAGCATTATTTGATCACCTTGAAGGTCATGAATGTGACATTCAAAGAATACGAGGACTAGATCATCTGTCCAAAAAGGTAGAAAGCAGTTCTAAGAAGGACAAAGAAGTAGCCTTTAAAGCAAAGAGCAAAGCAGATGAACCTTCTGAACCTTCACTGCCAAATGAAGAGAAAGGCTATGACAAATTGTTAAAAGAGTTTGCAATGATAGCCAAACATATGGACAAAATGGAGATCAGATCGAAGAAATACAGACACTTCTATAAAGACAACAAAAACAAATTCTACAAGAAGCGTGACAATGATCGATCTGATAGCAAGGAAGAATCAAAACAGCAGACTGGTAAAATCTCTAGAACATCTAACTCTACAGATTATACCTGCTTTGGTTGTGGCAGAACAGGTCACTTCAAAACAGATTGTCCTGATCTATCCAAAAGTCAAAGAGAAGAGTTGAGAGCAAAGAGAGATCGAAAACTCAAACATGAACGAAAAGCCATGTTAGCTGAACAAGAGTCAAGCAGCTCGAGTCATTTCTCAGATAGCACATCAAAGAATGATGAAGCCTTCTTTGCTAATGATGAAGAAGGATGGGATGAATGCTATGTGGGACAAGATAACGGTCTGGATGAAGTCGAGGTAAATTCATGCTATTCCAATTCCTCAAATGATATCAATCTGGAACAGGATAATGAAGATCAAACTGATTACTCTTCGGAAGAAGTAAATGAGATGTTCAAAAGCTATTCGAGCATCAAGAGATTATTTAGAGAAGTTGTAGAAGAAAATGACAGATTGAAGAAATCGGAAGAGATTATGAGCACAGCCAATACTCAATTCGTTGCCCAAATAGCTGATCTGGAAGAACAGATCAAGGGATGAGGTCGGCGAGCGAGCAATAGTGGGTCCTGATTCTGTTAGTGAAATGATCGAAATTGTTCGTCAAATCCGAGGAAGAATTAAGGAAGCTCAAGACAGACAGAAATCCTATGCCGACACCCGCAGAACTGAACTACAATTTGAGGTGGGAGATAAAGTTTTCTTGAAAGTGTCTCCGTCTAAAGGAATCATTAGATTCGGTTTTAAGGGAAAACTGAGGCCCCGTTTTGTAGGACCCTACGAGATTCTAGAAAGAATAGGGTCGGTAGCGTACCGACTGGTGTTACCACCGAGCTTTGGAAACGTGCATAACGTTTTCCACGTATCTCAACTCAGGAAATACGTGTTTGACCCAAAACACGTTATTCACCAAGAAGAGATGATTCTTAACCCCGACTTGAGCTATGAGGAGAAACCCGAAGCTATTTTAGACGAGAAGTTTCAACATCTTCGAACCAAGTCAATAAATCTAGTAAAAGTATTATGGAGGCACCATGGGCAAGAAGAAGCCACATGGGAACTCGAAGAAAAGATGCGAGAAAAATACCCCGAACTATTCGATGAGAATGTGAAAATTTCAGGACGAAATTTTTAGTTAGAGGGGTAGGATGTAATGACCCGCTCTTTTCATTAGACCTATTTTGTATCAAGTACGTAGGGAACTCCTAAAGTTCCAATTAAGAATAAATAATAAGTAGCAATTTTTAATATTATTTCTCCTCTTATGTTAAATTGAAATGGTTAAATTTTGTTTTACCGAATAAGAGCTTAAGGGAGGATTATATTATAATAATTCGGTGATGAGAATCCTCATAATTAATTAGCCAACTAGTTATCATTTCGAGTTGCAAATATATGTGATGATACGTATTATTTATCATTTTTGTTATTATTTAACATTAAGATATATTATTAGTTGCTATTTATTATAGTTAACCTTCATTGTTACGATATATATATAATAATAAGAACTAGTGTGATAATGGTATCAATCTGTATCATACATCGTTTACAAGGTACAAATAGGCAACCGTTATACATTATATGTATCCAAAATAAGATAATAGATCCAATATGGATCTAATTATATACGTAAGATATATATATATATACATATAGTATATGGATTCCTACATATAAGATATACGTATATTATATGTAAGACTAGATGGATTCCTACGTGTAATATATATATATACATAAGATATAATAATGGTTCAGAATGTCATATAGAAATGAGCGTGCAACTGTTCAGATTCTGTGAAGGAAACTCCATAAATCAGAAAAGCATTAGCGTGTAGCAACAGTAGTTAAATAAGCAGTCTGCTCCCTACTAATTCTAGCTGCACAGCGACGCTTCAAGCTTCCACCAATCGCCCATGCCTGCAAGTCCAAAAGAATAAGCAAATGCATAAGATTAGTAAAGAATAGGGATTCAATCCTCTATATAAAGGGGAAATATTTTAACTTAAACCACACCTAAATATCACTCACACCAAAACGCTGCCAAATTGGAAACAAGAAGAATCGGGAGAAGAGAGTTAGAGACAACTTTGAGGTAAGGATTTAAAGCTCTAGCATTTTATGATCATGCCTTTTAAAGCTAAATTTAGGAATATATTACACGTGCAAAATAGATTTTAGATTGGACTTAGCATGCTTAGACTTTGAACTTAAGAACTGATTTTGAACTTAGAATGCTTAAGCTCTGAATTTAGGTGCTGCACTTTGAACATTAGAAGAGCATGTCATTTACATAGGAATAGAACACGTCTAAGTCTTAGATGAATATTGATATGCGACTTACCCTAATCTATAATCTGTATAATAAAAAGAAGAAGAAATAAGAGATTATACCTAACGAATAAGGGAGCAGTGGTGCACGGCTGTTGCACAGCCGTGAGCATCCTCGAACAGCCCCACACGACACCGAACAGCTTCGGTTGGCCTCGAGCAGGCTCCGAACGGTTTCAAGCAACCCCGAACAACCCCGAACCACCCCGAATCACTTCGAGCAAGTCCCGAATCACACTGGACGGCCTCGAACAAGTTCCGAATAGCTCCGGACAGCCACGGCAGACCCCGAACAGCTTCGAAACAACCTCGAACGGTTCCGGCAGACCCCGAAACACTCCGAATGGCTCCGGACGGCCTCGAAACCGACCCGAGCCATCCCGAACACCCTCGAACTACTCCGGACAACCTCGAACCAGTCCCAAACCACCCCGAACCAACCCCGAATCACCCGAAACCATTCTGCCAATTCAGAACACTCATAAGATCCTATTAATCCAAGAAGAAAATAAAAATAAGAACCTATGATAAATCTTAAGTACATCCAGAAATAATAGAATTTGAGGTTGTTCATAACACATCTCAAACAACTAAGAAATGGAAACCTATATAACTGTAAGGAAATGGTTTAGAAATAGAAGAGGACTCTACCTGTGAAAAGAAAACGAAAGCAGCTGGACTGAGGCGGCGAGGCAGCGGCGGAGGAGGGTTGAATAAGGAAGAAAATAAAACGAGAAAGGGAGAGCTTACCGGGGGATGGAGCGCGGCGCTGCTGCATGCAGCGGGAGGGCGACGCAGAGGCTGCTCTGCTGATGGTTTCGCGAATCCGAGGAGCCACCGGGACGACGCGAAGAACGGAGGGGGAGAGCACAGCAGCAGACAGCACTGGTGGGGAAGAGAAACTGATCACCGGGAAGAGAGAGGAACGTCGATGATAGCCGTTGGCGCCGAGCAGCTGCGCTGTGGTGGTGCAACGTGAAGGCAGCGCAGTGGTGCGCGGTGATGTTGGTGGTGCGCTGTGGAGAGGACGCGTCGGTGAGCGAAGAGAGAGACAGCGAAGAGAGAGACGGCGGGAGAGAGAGCCCGGCGAGAGAGAGGAGGACAGTGGTGGAGATCGGGCAGGCGTCGAGGGGGGAGGAAGAGAGAAGTGAGAGGCAGAAGTGGGAAAAGAATAGAAAGAATAGGGTTTTGGTTTAGAAGAGAACACTCTAGAACCTTGGCCCGGGTTATGGGCCGGGTTTACGGGTCCGAATTTATTCGATTGGGCCTGGATTATTTTAGTTGGGCCATATGATTAATTCCATTTATGGGCCAAGAATTATTTGGTAACATGGCAAAAAAAAAATGATGTAAATGTTGGGCCGAAAATTTAGTTATGAAATGGGCTAATTCAATTATCTATTGGGCTGAATTAATAAAAGTGGGCTCACCTAATTAATCAAATGGGTTAGTAGCATTTTTAATAGACTAAGATTTTAATTAATTGGACTAAGTCCAATTATATATATTTTTTTTAAAAAGCTAAACTAGGAGATTTAATTTATTAATTAGCAATTAAATTTCTAAACTAGAATTTAATTAATTAATTAGAATTTAATTAATTAATTGGAACTTAATTGATTAATTCGAACTTAATTGATTAATTAGAATTTAATCATAAGAAATGATTAAATTATAAATTATGCTTATGGTTGGCAATTAATTGATTAATTTGCTTAATTAGAAATTAATTGCCTCAAGTTAAGAATCGAGATATTAAATTAGGAATGTCTTTAGTTACATTACCCAATAATTATTTATTGAGTATAGTAAATTCCCGAATCATAAGGTGACTTAGACTTCATCAAACTACTCCTCTAGAGATACAACTCCTAAACTCGTGTACTAGTCGAGCTTTAAGGACCGAGACTAAACTCTCATGATAACCAAGGATAGTAATTCCTTGCACTTAGAATTTATTTGATATACTCGAGTAATATATCTCACTCGAGATTCATATTAAAGGTTTCGACGAGAGGTCGGATCCGCATCACGAGAACAAGGCAAACACCAATCGAGACCATTCAAGTAGGCTTTTCTTACCCTATGAAAATATATGTGTGTATGCTTTCAAATGAAATGAGATATTTTCAAAAGCACTGTCTTGCCATAAATGTTTTCGATTTATGTATGATGCCTATCTGTTATATGATAATCGAATTCAGGTTCCAGTGGGTTAGCGTCTCCACTCGAATTAGTGTACACAATGGACTGTGTGTCAGCGAAAGGTTGACCGGTCAAGTGTCTGTGGGAAGTGGCCACTTCCCCGGCACATAGAAACTTCAGATATGGTTATATACAAAGAACTAGGACTGCAGTCAAATTAGAACTTTCTCAAAAAATGATTTTGTGAACATAGGTGCTTTAGAGACAAAATCCCTATGATTCACTTGAAATGGCTTGACAGTTATATATGTATGTGTGCGATTTCGGCACGTGTCTACTGAGTACAATTTGTACTCAGCCCTGCATGTATTTCTAAACGTGCAGGTTAAGAATGAAGAAGACGCGGATGCTAGATCGTGCTTTGTCAAACTCCTTAGTAGCTGACTCTTGGGGGTTCTACGTGTCTTCATACACGTAGAATTTGATTACGCGATCCTGCATATTCCGCTGCTAGACTTTTATAGATCCAAAACTAAACTCTAAATTCTGTTATGTAATGTAACGAGCTTACGACTCTAACTTCCCGATTTACGGGAATAGTCCTTACTTTATGTTATGAAAGAAATATTATCGTCTTTCTCTTGTCATTTATTCCTTTTGTTGGTCATGTTCCCGACCTTACTAGAATTAGTAGAAGGCGGGCATGACACATTAATAGGAACAATGTTGCTGAAGAAAAGATCAAGAAAGGCAAAGAAATGATTTACAAGAGTGATGAACGTGCTAAGTTGCTGATCAACCTGCAACAACAGGGCACATCTGGATTAGGATATCCAGGACACTTAGGAAAATCTTCGAGCACCATCAACTTTGTACCAGAAAGGAAACAAATACCAGATCAAGTGAAAAACTTGAAAAATAAGAAAGGCCACCCCCAAAAGATGATCATGAAAGGGACTTGTCACGACCCACCTTCACTAACTTGTAGTAATGATGGGTATAACCGTGACTCGGAAATAGAATATAGAAATGAATAAGAATAATGGTTAATAGCTCGAAGGTGAATACATGATAAGTACTTCAATGAATAAGATTTCGTGCGCGAAACAAAACGTCTAGAAATACTAAATACTGAAAAGAGTGTTTGCAGCGAAAACTGGATCATTTTCTAAGTCTACATGTATGAAGACATGTAAACCCCCAAGAGTTACTGCTATGAGTTCGACAAAACCATCGCTGAGCACTCCTCCTTGACATCACAGCTCAACCTGCACATTTATAAATACATGCAGGGCTGAGTACAAAAGTACTCAGTAGACACATGTCAAAATCGCATTCATACATATATAATTGTCATTGCCGTAACATAGTGCAGCATAGAGATTTTTGTCACTAAAGAACCTATGTTCACTAAAAATTCTTGTGTGATCTTAAAATTCGACTGGCCAGTTTAAGTTCTGGAGTAATCAAACATATCTATAATTCTGTGTGTCGGGAAAGTGGCCACTTTCCGCGAACACTGAACTGGCCAACCCGCTAAGATGACTCACAGTTCTGGTGTACACTAACCTTCAAGATATAAATCTTTAAAGGCCCGAAATCGATTAATTGTTCAACAGATACGCATCATACCAAAATATAAATATTTTCGACAATGCAATACTTCATAATATTTTAAATTCTAAAGTATTTCTAAAGCGAAAATAACAATTTGGTACAACGCATACGATTTGATTTGTAAAAGAAAGCCTACTTGGACCGTCTGGACTGACGACTGCTTCGTTCTCGAACTACGGTCCTGACCTTTCGTTGTACCCTTTAAATAAACCTCGAGTGAGATAATATTTTCGAGCGCATCTAATATTCGCTAAGTGTAAGGAATTATTATCCTTTGTTATTTGAGAATTATTCTCGGTTCTTTTAATTCGACTTAAATGATTCTGGAATAACCCTAATTCATTTAGTTATAACGTACGTCTTATAAAGAGTACTAACAAGAAGGGAATTATAAGGTTTTGAACATAACGTGGTCGAAAAATCGACATGACCTCTACGTTCATTCAACTTATCCCTCGTTTAATCAAAACGAGTAAACCAACTAACACACATCAACATTGCCCCATTCCACTCTCTCTCGAGTGAGGACTCCGTTCCTCCACTCGAACTTATCCCAACTAAATCTCAAATCGTAACAACAACAATAAATCAACATTTCAAACATTTCAACATTTCAAATATTTCAACATTTCCACTTGCGCAGTCCGAGTTAAACTCGATTTTGAACGTTCAAAAGTACTTCAAAAATTCTAAATTTCGAGATATAAGTTCAAGACATTTAAAGGAACAACTTTCATTTAGGAAATATTTTCAAAATCATTGCAGAAAAATTCATAAAAATTCGGAAATCAAACCCCTGTTTCACGTTTGAACTAAAACGTCGAAAACTGCACAATTGACTTTGAAAAATCATAATAAATTGGAAATATTTCCAATTGTAACGAATCAAACTTTAAAGTGACCATAACATCATAGAGTTTTATAATCCGAAGACAAAACACATAAAATCATTTTACTCTATTTTTCACAAATTTTCAAAGTTAGCTAATTTCCAGATTTTCGCTAGAATTGACAGTTTGCGCAACCATTTTGAAAAATTCATAACAATTCGAAAACACAACGAAACGGGGTGATTCAAGTTGGAGATTACTCCTAGCTCGATCTAGTATTTTATTATGTAAAAATTCTACTCATTCTGTACTTAAAATGACGAAAGAAAATCCGGCAGAAACTGTCGTCCGCACTCATTTTCTTTTTAAAACATACTCAATTATAACCTACATACATGCTCGTCTATTCGATTCATCCGAGAAAAATCGAAAACATATAAAACGACAAGTTCAAATTAACTTCTCAAAACCTAACATGCTTAGATTTTATTGAAACTTAAAACACACGTTCATCTAACTCATACGAGCAATACTAATTATCGACATTTTTCGATTCGGGTTCGACCCGATAAAAATCGAAAAGGGCAGCCCCTATTTCACTTTTTCATCGTGCTCAAAATATGAAAATGAAACCGTAGAAACATAGGTAAGATCGAGGGCTACCTTTCTATCGGATTAGATTTCGAAGAAATCGGAAGAACGAGACGAACGGGACGAAAATCGGAGCAAAGCTCCTCCTCCTTTTCTCTTCTTGCTCACCCCAACCTTGCCTCTGCCTATCTCACGTGAAATCTGAATAATGGGGGTGACTTTGTGGTCTTTTTATAGGCCACAAAGTTGCCCGTAAAATATCTAATTATCCGGGGTCCAAAACGTCTTTTAGATATTTTCGATCCGATTCTTTGTTATTTATCTATCTCGGTTGAAACAGGAAATCAACACTCTCGTCTTTCTTACTCATTAAGACATCTCCGTCTCTCGTGAACTAAAGTCGGGTTTTGGCCCGATCGAGTTGCACGTAAATCGAGAAAATGCTTATTTCTCGATTTCTCAAGTTCTCGAGTTCTCAGTTCTACTATTCACTGACGGCGAAAATATAATTTTCGTGTATGGTCCGTATCGAAATAAAAGTGTATATAAATTATCGCGCTTTGTCCATATCTCGGCTCGGACTCCAAATCCGGGCATTCGAATGAATCCCGTATTTTGCCTCTTAGATATATCAAAATATCTAATTTCCAAAATATCTAATTTCTAAAATATCTAATTTCTAAAATATCTAATTTCCAAAATATCTAATTTCTAAATATCTAATTTACAAAATATCTAATTTCGAATGAATCCCCTATTTGCTCTTGTTACCTGTTATAATAATGTACTAATAGTCCGGGTTCTCGACTTCTCGATAAAATAATGTTCTCGGAATCATTCCGGAAAATCACGCCTCTCTTAGAAAAACATTCCGAACTTAACTTTAAAAGATAATAAAATTATCTCGTCTCATTCAAAACGATGAACAGTGATTTCTCGATAAATACATCATTTTTCCGAAAGTCGGAATTATTAACTTTTCACCTTATCTCTGTATCGTAAAATAATTGAATGGAAAAACAGACGCTGCTTCGATACGAGTTCTCGAACTTAAATTATGACGATAAACGTCAAACCGAATTTTCTCGGTTTCTTTCTCGATTTCAGAAATTTCTGAAATGACTTTTAATTCACATTAGGAGTTCTATTCTTTAATTCGAGTCTTTAAACTTTCAACGGATTTTGAATCCCTCGTTTATTCATAATTTTTTTTTCTTTTATTCGGGTTTTTAATTATCGGGGTATTACAAGACTGGGAACAAGCAGTACTATCAAACAAAAAATCAACCAGCCTGTTACACAGAAACAGATCGTTCTCATAAAAATGTCAACAGGACATTGCCAAGTAAAAATGGCAACCAAACAAAGAATGTCAACAGGACACTACCTATCAAGAAGAGTCATAAGAACGATGGAATAGAGAGATTCCATCCATCTGAAATTCACTCCTTATCTAAAATTGATAATGATGGGAATATCATTACCTATTATATTTCTGTTCCTAACACAAAAATATTCTGGATTCGAAAGGGAACATTTGCTAATAACCAAGCACCTAAACGTTGAAGGGTAGCTAAGTGTAATTAATTGCATGACCAGAAAAGTGCAAGAAGAAGCAAGATAGCAAAAGGAGCAATCTGGATTACATAGAGAAGCCAGGACCACAAGTTACCTTTGGATGCAACTCAAAAGGGTACACCAGAGGATATGGAAACATAAAAGTTGGCAAGACCACTATCACTAATGTTTCGTATGTAGAGGGTCTTAGCCACAACCTGTTTTCTGTAAGTCAATTCTGTGCTAACGGTAATCAGATCATTTTTTATACTAACAATTGTCTTGTGAAGAACAAGGAAGGAGATGAGATACTCCTTACCGATAAACTGCAGGACAGGTTATATATTGTCCAGTGGACAAACCAGATCGAGACTTGTTTAGTTACTAAGACAGTATCAGAAACAAGCTGGTTATGGCACAAGAGATTAAGCCATCTAAACTTCAAGTCAATCAACAAGATAGCAAAAGAAAAACTAGTGGAAGGTCTACCAGATCAAATATATAATAAAGATCATATATGTGAAGCCTGTCAAGCTAGAAAGCAGACCAGATCATCATTTACAAGCAAAACAGCTCACTCAACCTCAAGAATACTGGAGCTTTTGCATTTAGATTTGTTTGGTCAAGTCAAACCTCTAAGCATAAATGGGAGAAAATACACCTTAGTAATCATAGATGATTACTCAAGATTCACTTGGGTCATCTTTCTGTTGAAGAAAAAAGAGACTCTAGACAAACTCCCTGACTTTCTACACAAGATCACCAAGCAGAAGGAGATGAATATAATCTCTATCAGAACAGATCGAGGAACAGAATTTCTCAACCAAAAGATTGAAACATACTGCAACAAGATGGGGATCACTCATCAAACATCTGCTGCTCGAACTCCTCAACAGAATGGTGTTGTTGAAAGAAGAAACAGATCTCTAAAAGAAGCAGCTCGCACAATGCTTAATGCAACCAATCTACCAAAGAAATTCTGGGCAGAAGCCAATTACACAGCCTGCTATACTCAAAACAGATCATCTATCACACTCAGACATGGAAAGACACCATATGAGATTTGGAACAACAGAAAGCCTAAGATTTCTTACTTTCAAACTTTTGGCTGTTTGTGTTACATACACAATAATGGGAAATCTCAATTGAAAACTTTTGATAGCAAAACTGACCCTGGAATATTCTTAGGATATTCTGATGTTAGTAAAGCATATCGAGTCTACAATAAGAACTCTCATATTGTGGAGGTAACACCTCATGTTGTTTTTGATGAGTCTACTGTTGAGTACAGGTCACTAGATGAAAAACAGGCAGAAAACCAGATGACTACAAGAAAAATGAACGAACTACTTCTTGAAGATATCCTTATCTGGAATTCAAAAAGTGAAGGTGAAGAGATTAACATTCCACCTATTGCTGAAGAAATCATACAGCAAGGGGGAACAACACAGCACAATCTGGATGAAAACAGATCACCAAGCAATGAAATAGTCATTACAGAAGATAATCAATCTGAAAATCCAAATCCAGAAGAAAATTCTAATGAGAATCCATTCCAATCATCTTCTACATCACACCCTGAATTTGAGGAACCAACAAATCATCCTGAACCTGAGATATCAGATGAAGAGATGATCAGGAGAAGGAGATGGATACAAGATCATCCACCAGATCAGATTGTTGGGAACCCATCAGATCGTGTGAAAACCAGAAGGATGCATGGAGAAAGTGCATTGTTAAGCTGTTATCTCTCTCGCATTGAACCATCTGATGCTCATGAAGCACTACAAGATGCAGATTGGATAACAGCAATGCAAGAAGAACTCAATGAGTTCAAAAGGAATGAGGTCTGGTATCTCGTGGATAGACCCAAACACCAAGGAGTCATAGGTGTAAAATGGGTGTTCAAAAATAAACGGGATGAGAATGGTGAAGTAGTCAGAAACAAAGCCAGATTGGTAGCTAAAGGCTATAATCAACAAGAAGGCATTGATTTTGATGAAACATTTGCACCCGTAGCCAGACTAGAAGCAATAAGGCTATTCTTAGCATATGCAGCACACAAACGGTTCAAGGTATACCAGATGGATGTCAAAAGTGCTTTCCTAAATAGTATCCTTGAAGAAGAAGTATATGTGGAATAGCCACCTGGATTTGAAGAAGCAGATCCAAACCAGAAAGTATACAGACTGGCAAAAACAGTCTATGGTCTTAAACAAGCCCCTAGAGCTTGGTATGAGACATTATCAACATTTCTACTAGATTCTGGATTTAGAAGATGATCAGTTGACAAGACTTTATTCAAAGAAAATATCCTCCTGGTACAGATCTATGTAGATGATATCATATTTGGATCTCAATACACCTATTTATGTGACAAATTTGTTGAACTTATGAAGAATAAGTATCAAATGTCCATGATGGGGGAGATGAGTTTCTTTCTAGGTTTGCAGGTCAAGTAGGAACCAGATGGTATCTTCATTAACCAAACAAAATACATCAACGATCTGCTAACCAAATTTGGGATGAAAGACAACAAAACAGTTAAAATCCCAATGCAGACCAATGGGAAAATTGAACCTGATCCAGAAGGAAAACCAGCTAATATTACACAGTACAGAGGGATCATAGGATCACTATTATACCTAACTGTCAGTCGACCTGACATCACATTTGCAGTAGGCGTATGTGCAAGATATCAAGAAAATCCCAAAGAGTCTCACATGGAAGCAGCTAAGAAGATATTAAGATATCTTAAGGGAACAACCCATGTAGGATTATGGTATCCATGTGAAGACAACTTTGAGATAACTGGATACACAGATTCAGACTATGCTGGATGCAAGCTAGACAGAAAGTCAACATCTGGTACATGTCAGTTTTTAAGAAATAAACTGATCTCTTGGTTCTCAAAGAAACAGACATCTGTTGCCACATCAACCACAGAGGCAGAATATATGGCAGATGGAAGTTGTTGTGCACAAATACTGTGGCTAAGACAACAGCTTAAAGATTATGAGATTGATGTCAAGGAAATACCCATCTTCTGTGATAGCTCAAGTGCTATAGCTATCACACAAAATCCTGTTTTGCATACCAGATGCAAACATGTGGACGTAAGACATCATTTTATAAGAGATCATGTTGAAAGAAAACATGTACAGATCGAGAAAATACACACTGAAGTCCAGAGAGCTGACATTCTCACCAAAGCATTACCAGAAGAAAGATTCAAGATGCTTTGTAGTAAATTAGGACTATTAAATCTTGAAGACAGGATCAGATTACCATAAATCAAATCAAGTTCAAAAGGGAACTTGAACCAGATCGATACAAACAAGATTGATAAAAACAGGCGATGCAAAACTCCAACTGGGAATTGTCACCAGATCATCCAAATAGAAGCTTGATGATCAGATCGTTTAAATTCCAACCGGGAATTATTAGCAGATCATCACACAAGATTAATGTCCAAAACTTGAAAGTGGAATAAACAGATCGATAGCATTAACAAACAGCTCGAGAGATCGATTTGGACCAGATTACTAGATGCCACGTGGATATTAATTAATATCTTTTATTAATTTATCCCACTACTTGGTTAAGGGGGAAAGTCAACTATATACGGCGACTATATCAACTTAATCATACCATATATCTAATTTCTGACACAGTATATCAAATCTTTTATTTTTGTTATGATTGATACTATGTTTGGGAACAATAATCAAGGAGATATTTACCAAATTAAGAAAATGGATGACGATCGATTTGCTGCAGAAGAGAGAAAGGCACAGGTCGATCAGACTCTAGAAACCATGAAACTCAAGGTGAATGAAATGTACAAGATTGTGACAGAGTTTGCAAAGCATGAAAAAGACATGGTTCATACCATTGTCAAGGAACAAATAGACGACATAGCAGCTGATGTGATAAAGGAGGCCAATGCACACACAAGAGCCATGTTCAGGCAATTTGAATCAGATGGCAAAAATTTTGTTGAAAGAAAGATGAGTGAACTGCGCTATCCAACAAAAACAATGATTGATGCTTTCTTTGATGAAATTGGAATTATAAAGAAGATCAGGAGGGCTACAAAGCAGATCTGCTCAAAGCAAAGACATCTTTTCAAAAGCAGATCGATGATTTCAATCTCGACATCACATCACTGCTTACACAAAAGGTCGATACAGACAAGGAGATGAAAGAGATGAAAGAAGAGATCACCTCCCTAAGGGCACTCATCAATATGTATGTTGGTGATGTCGAAAAGAGGGAATGATCTGGGAAAGAAAAGAAGCAATCTGTTGCGAAGGGGAAGTTGCAATCTGGTGCAAAAGAAGAAATGAAAAAGGCTCAACCTGAGCAGCAGATTGCACCAGAAAGCTCCAGCCCACCATCTGTCCCAACACAAAAAGTATCCAGATCATCCTCGAGCAAATCCAGTCAACCCTTGAAGAAGAAGAAACGATCTGGATTTGGTTGGTCATCATCTGCTCCCATCAAAACATCAAACACTAAAGAAGCAGAGACCAACTGGGTCCCAGATAATTTGAAAGAGGGATGGGAAGGGTTGAGATATGGATTTGTCATGTGCCGCTACTTTCTCAAGGAGCCAGCATACAGCGAGGGGACTCCTAATGAAGCTTTCCACCTTTTTCTGGATATGAATGATGCAAGAGACTTAGTTGAGAGCATAAGAGAAGCTGCTGCAAGGGCAAACGTTCAAATCACTGCCCCATAGAGGGAATTTAGAACATGCCCCAACATTCCTGGAACTGATCTGCCAGACAAGACCTTTCTGCTCACTTTCATAAACCAGCTTGCGGAAAATAGAGGCTACAAGATCGATGCTGAGGATCCAGATTACATTAGGGTGAGAGAAGGAGTATATGAGAGCGTACAGCTCATATCCGACGAGACCAGGGTGAAGATGAAGAAACAACAAGAGGAGAGAAGGAAGAGCAGATAGTTATATTTTTTCATATCATTATGATCTGCAATTCCTACTTTTTGTCATCTGTAATCTGTTTTGCCCTTATCTATTGAATGTTCATTTGAGTTTCTGATGACAAACTCTTATTGTCCAGAACATATATAAACTGTCTTAAATCGTTATAACCTAATAACGAATAATAATCAATCTGGTCATCAAACCAGATCACTCTTGAAAGAGTTATTAGGACATATTTGTAAAGTGTGGTTTCGACATCATCAAAAAGGGGAAAATTGTTGGGAACCCTAATGTATTTTTGGTTTTGATGATGATCCTTCGAAACACACTTAGTTCTTTTTTAAACTGTTCTATATGTAAAGCAGATCACTACTTTTAATGTAAATTCTGTTAAAGAACAGATTAGGAGATGACTTGTCATGTAAAGAAGTCATTCCTATAGAAGTCATTTTATAGTATAGGATGAAGGCCAAGATTTCACTCCAAAAAGGAATCGATCTGCTGTAACAGACAGTGACCAGATCACTGACCAGATCGTTGCTCACAGCTGAAGACCAGATCGATAGAGTCATCAAACCACCAGATGACATCATCCTACACATCATACCATCTTGCCACGTCAAAATTGAAGTCCATCCAACAGGGATTGGAAAGAGAATCTTCGGTTGACACATAGAAGGAAAGAAACCGTTGGCAATCTGATTTCCATAACTTGAAGATTGAGTCAACATTCTCTACATGGCAAGAACAGATATGATGGATATCATTGATTGGCAATCAACAATCAATCTCATGCCAATCAACAAACGGCTAGAACTTTAAATTCAATGCCTATATACATTTGGAGCTATGGTCTGGAATATTACATAACACGCACGCGAGCTATACTGTCTACATACTCTCAAGCAATCTGTAATCCAGACTAAGAGCTTCAAACTGTGATACTACATCACACCAACCCAACCTCGATTCAAGTCTGTCTTATCGAGAGAAAGGAGATCACCCTGCTAGCTAGTAGTTTTCTAGTGGTAACGTAGAGGTAATCTGTTGTAAAGGGACATGACCCTTATTTCGTGCATAAGTATCTCTCTAGCATTGATAGATACTTGTGACTCGTTCTCCACGAGTATAAACAAGCAGAGTATCCTAGTAGTGGATAATCTGGTCTAGATTTGACCAGATCGTGGACGTAGGGATTTCCCGAACCACGTTAAACAACTGTGTTCTTTATATTTCTGCATTTTACTTTCAGTTGTTTATTATTCTAACCATCTGCACTATCATATAATCTGCATCTCAATCAATCTGCTTAACAACTTGATTAATCCTTAAGGTTTTATAAACAAGAGCACCCATTTAATCCACCATTTTTCCGCACGCACAATACTTTGAAAATAATAAGATCACTCTTATTATTGTCAAAGTGTTTTCACTAGAGAGCAATCTGTCAGGACTAATCTGGTATTGATCCGAGTATCAATCTGGTTAGTCATCTGCCGAGCAATTTCTTAAATGAGAATAGCTTGAACTCTCTAATTACTTAACAAGTAAACTGAAAAGTTTGTATTTGGTGTATTCCCCCCCCCCCATACACCAAACCTTGCTCTTTCGGGACCAACAAGTGGTATCAGAGCAGTGGTTCATACGACCATTGTTTTGTTTCACAAGGTTAATACCTGCGTGGTCAACTTGAATAGATCTAGGAAAACCTATTTTCATTCACGTGCATACTATCTGCTATGGAATCATCTGTTGTCAGGGCTTGTGAAAAATTCTCTATCCAAGGATATAGAGAATGGAGTTTCAGAATCAAAATGGCACTCAAAGCCCATCACTATCTGATGTGGAAAGTTATTGAAGATGGTCCACTACAGATCACTGAAGAAGTGACAGTAACCAATGCAACTGGTGTAACTACACAGATAGTTCCCAAAGATCCAAGAAAATACACAGCAGAAGAACGTCGTGAAGCCAATCTAGATGACTTTGCTAAAGGGATTATATCTAGCACGGTCAAAGGGGTACATCTGGCCAAAATCCAAGATTTGGATACTTCCAAAGAGATGTGGGAAGCCCTAAGAGACTTGTGTCTAGGATCTGAAGTCATGATTGAGAACAAGCTATCTCTAGCCTGCAACAAATATGATGAATTCAAGATGAAACCAGGCGAGACAATAGAACAAATGAAGATGAGATTCACTGGAATTCTCCTTGAGATATCTGCGTTCAATAAGAACAAATATACTCAAAGGGAGAAGAATATGAAAGTACTCAGAGCACTACCACCTAGCTGGGAGATCTATGTTGCAATGCAACCCCTCCGCGCTGATTTCAATGATCTGTCTACAGAAGCATTATTTGATCACCTTGAAGGTCATGAATGTGACATTCAAAGAATACGAGGACTAGATCATCTGTCCAAAAAGGTAGAAAGCAGTTCTAAGAAGGACAAAGAAGTAGCCTTTAAAGCAAAGAGCAAAGCAGATGAACCTTCTGAACCTTCACTGCCAAATGAAGAGAAAGGCTATGACAAATTGTTAAAAGAGTTTGCAATGATAGCCAAACATATGGACAAAATGGAGATCAGATCGAAGAAATACAGACACTTCTATAAAGACAACAAAAACAAATTCTACAAGAAGCGTGACAATGATCGATCTGATAGCAAGGAAGAATCAAAACAGCAGACTGGTAAAATCTCTAGAACATCTAACTCTACAGATTATACCTGCTTTGGTTGTGGCAGAACAGGTCACTTCAAAACAGATTGTCCTGATCTATCCAAAAGTCAAAGAGAAGAGTTGAGAGCAAAGAGAGATCGAAAACTCAAACATGAACGAAAAGCCATGTTAGCTGAACAAGAGTCAAGCAGCTCGAGTCATTTCTCAGATAGCACATCAAAGAATGATGAAGCCTTCTTTGCTAATGATGAAGAAGGATGGGATGAATGCTATGTGGGACAAGATAACGGTCTGGATGAAGTCGAGGTAAATTCATGCTATTCCAATTCCTCAAATGATATCAATCTGGAACAGGATAATGAAGATCAAACTGATTACTCTTCGGAAGAAGTAAATGAGATGTTCAAAAGCTATTCGAGCATCAAGAGATTATTTAGAGAAGTTGTAGAAGAAAATGACAGATTGAAGAAATCGGAAGAGATTATGAGCACAGCCAATACTCAATTCGTTGCCCAAATAGCTGATCTGGAAGAACAGATCAAGGGATGAGGTCGGCGAGCGAGCAATAGTGGGTCCTGATTCTGTTAGTGAAATGATCGAAATTGTTCGTCAAATCCGAGGAAGAATTAAGGAAGCTCAAGACAGACAGAAATCCTATGCCGACACCCGCAGAACTGAACTACAATTTGAGGTGGGAGATAAAGTTTTCTTGAAAGTGTCTCCGTCTAAAGGAATCATTAGATTCGGTTTTAAGGGAAAACTGAGGCCCCGTTTTGTAGGACCCTACGAGATTCTAGAAAGAATAGGGTCGGTAGCGTACCGACTGGTGTTACCACCGAGCTTTGGAAACGTGCATAACGTTTTCCACGTATCTCAACTCAGGAAATACGTGTTTGACCCAAAACACGTTATTCACCAAGAAGAGATGATTCTTAACCCCGACTTGAGCTATGAGGAGAAACCCGAAGCTATTTTAGACGAGAAGTTTCAACATCTTCGAACCAAGTCAATAAATCTAGTAAAAGTATTATGGAGGCACCATGGGCAAGAAGAAGCCACATGGGAACTCGAAGAAAAGATGCGAGAAAAATACCCCGAACTATTCGATGAGAATGTGAAAATTTCAGGACGAAATTTTTAGTTAGAGGGGTAGGATGTAATGACCCGCTCTTTTCATTAGACCTATTTTGTATCAAGTACGTAGGGAACTCCTAAAGTTCCAATTAAGAATAAATAATAAGTAGCAATTTTTAATATTATTTCTCCTCTTATGTTAAATTGAAATGGTTAAATTTTGTTTTACCGAATAAGAGCTTAAGGGAGGATTATATTATAATAATTCGGTGATGAGAATCCTCATAATTAATTAGCCAACTAGTTATCATTTCGAGTTGCAAATATATGTGATGATACGTATTATTTATCATTTTTGTTATTATTTAACATTAAGATATATTATTAGTTGCTATTTATTATAGTTAACCTTCATTGTTACGATATATATATAATAATAAGAACTAGTGTGATAATGGTATCAATCTGTATCATACATCGTTTACAAGGTACAAATAGGCAACCGTTATACATTATATGTATCCAAAATAAGATAATAGATCCAATATGGATCTAATTATATACGTAAGATATATATATATATACATATAGTATATGGATTCCTACATATAAGATATACGTATATTATATGTAAGACTAGATGGATTCCTACGTGTAATATATATATATACATAAGATATAATAATGGTTCAGAATGTCATATAGAAATGAGCGTGCAACTGTTCAGATTCTGTGAAGGAAACTCCATAAATCAGAAAAGCATTAGCGTGTAGCAACAGTAGTTAAATAAGCAGTCTGCTCCCTACTAATTCTAGCTGCACAGCGACGC